>QYTT01091833.1:77598-88116 GCA_006980735.1 Dasypogon diadema | reverse complement strand
ATAAATAAAATGCAGATGCTGTGGTGCAAAAAAATTCATCATGCCAAGGGCCATATAATCTATCAGGAAACTTTTATAAGTGTTCACTTCCTACACCGACAACCCATGAATTCCGTTGTGTGGCAGTTCCGTCAGGACTAAGGATGCCGACAGTGATTTCGTCGTCAACATGGTGGCAAATTGGACTGGCGCTGCACCCAGCAGTAGACTGAGACGAACGGATGACTCAGCCACAGTTTTAAGTAGGAGTAAAACGATAAGAGGGTGCCACTTAAATTATATCTGCAAGGAATTTTTATTGACAAAATCCTTCAAAATTCTTTGCGAAAGTCGACAACCCGACTTTTGTGTATCCTTCGAACTCAATATACTTTACACGAGGCACAGTGGGAATTGACAACTGACAACAATAAACAAATTCCCGAAATCCTGAATGTATTTAAAAATAAAAATGGGATGAAGCGCTAATAGCACCGCTCCGAAATAGTATAAGCAATCAATGATTACCTGCAATTCGCTCACCCCGTGAACTTGAAAGCACATCAAAATCCCGAACAGCAACTCACAAAAGCACTCTTTACCGCAATTCACAAAAAGCTTTTAAACGAGGAGTTTTTACGTAAACATATCTACAGGATCTACAGATTGCACAACGGTGTGTAGGGAAATTTGTGTATGATTCCGATTCAATTTTTTGTATTGCTATTGTAGAGCTGTATCTAAATATCTAATAAACATACCACTTTCCCTGGAAGACTATCCCAACAAGCAACGCCGAATACCGCCACCACCACCCTTTTTCAAGTAAAAAGCACAAAAAACGACGACACGATGGTCTAATGATAGAACGCGTACACGTGAGCAAGCCGGAGATATGCGGTATGGATTTGCATGTATACACCGGAGTATATTTATCTTTTTTAAAAAAGGAAACTTTTTCGCTATACACAAATGAAATTGTTGTCTATATACACGCTGCGCTACCTATCAGTTAAGTGGAGCAGCTACAGAGCGGACGGGCGTCATATACCGATAGCTGTACTGTAGCACCCCCGTACGATTATGAAACTAAATGAACTTTATGGGGAGGAAAAATTTTATCGACGGTCAAAGAGGGTCGTCTCGTGCTGAGTGGGCTGAGAGTTGTGCTTGGTCTCCTGAGTCCTGACGGTAGTGCAATTTCCTACGGAAAATCGGGAAAACTCTGGGCGAGAAAGAAGATTACTGTTCGCCTTGTATAAAAGAGAACACTGCACAGGATTATACTTTATGTTAGAGCCAGACAGGAATTGGCGCGGCGCGGTCTGCATTTGTGAGAAGGGTTCGTGAAGTTTCATCAACAATTTTCCACCACCCACCCACAAAGGGTGGTGATGGTGAAACAGTGGCACACAAAATTTCTGAAGGATTTCAATTGATTTTCCTTGAAATTCTTTTAAACGTCAATTGTTGTGGGTTTGTTTTGTTTTAATAAATACTGAAACATTATGGTTGCTGGTTTGACCTTTAAAGTTATTATTAGAGCATTAAAATAACGTAAAATTTCAAGTAACCTATAGTGTTTCATGCGGGAGAAAAGCACCCTAAATGTACCAATGGTAACTGCTGTCTGAATGGTGAAAGATTGACCATTCCAAAGGCGAATGACCTGGATAAGGTAAGAAAGACCTCTCCACGGTATGCCATCAGTAAGACTCTGTTAAGTTATGAAGTTGTGAAAATAAAAAACTCTCTAAGGTAACGCGGATTATTAGTGATAAGCAATTGATATAAAAATACTGAAGCCTTGTACTTCAGTTAAGTACCCAAAGAACCGTCGGGCAGTCATGTCCGAAACAACTTTTGTAGCTCGAAAACAAAGCGAGTGTAGGCCTTAAAAGCAACCTCCATTATAAGAGAACAGATGTTACAAAGTTTTGGGAATACCATACTGCGATATGTAAAATAAGGCAAGATTAGAGCCTTTACCAATTTTAATCGAACATCATAAGATTAAATGTTTGCAGATAGCCACAGTCTACCTAATCCAACGTAGATTTTGTCAAGTTTCATGCCAACATCATTGCAGCACTTCATATGCTGGTTGAGACGAGTTCCAAGGTTATTAATTTTATCCGACATAAGTATTAAAAAGACATTTAAAATTACTGGCGGAATATCGAAGTCTTTTCAGGTATTATTCTTAAAACTAATGAACTGAGATTTAATTGAAGACCATTCTGTACTGACCAGGAATAAATTCTTTCTAAATCCGAATTTATGCGAGCAATGCAGTCTTCGTGCAGATCAATAGATCGACTCAAATATATCTGAACGTCGTCAGCATTCAAGTAGATAAATCACGGACTATCATCGGAAAGGTCATTGATGAAGAATCTAAGAAACAGTGGACTCGTTATAGACCCTTGAGGTACGCCACATGTTAAAGGTAATGGAGTAGAGAGTGTATCATACACATTGACATATTAACAACGATTCGGCAAAAAATTAGTTATAAACAGACGAAAGTCAGTATAATTTATCGGAGAGGATCAAACATGAATTCATTATATGAAATATGCATTTGGAAGTAATTGGAAATAAGATTTTAATAAAACGTGGTGATATCTTATCAGGGCCAAAGGTTAGGTTAGATTGAATTGAGTTAACAGATGTAACAACTTCATCAATGCTAACCCCTTTAAAGGAGACACTCTGAGCCAAATCACATCGTCTCGATGCTTCAAGTGATCACATTTGATGGAAGAACTGAGCTGCAACATTAATATTACTGACAGCAGCAAAAAAATTTTATTTAATTCGTCTAGTTTAAAACTGCAATTTACTTCCTCTTTACCACATATTCCAGTCCTTCGTAAATTTCATCAAAATGTCCTGGAGTAAACATTTTCAACTTTAACCAATTGAAGTTTTTTAAAATTGATTGTCTGTAATAGTTATTAGGACCGAGAAATATAAATTTCAATGATGGTAAATTTTTGAAGCATTTATCCTAAATTATTCACACGAAAAAAGCCACCGTCTGGGAATGGAATCGAACCAGCAACTCCCCGGGAACACCTAATCTGAAATCGGGAAGCAGGGAGGAGTAGTTTGTTTTTCAAAATACTGCCATAAATAGGCAGAACTTAATTTTCAGGTCTTATAGCTATAGTGAAAAAGAGAAAAAATTTGCAAGAATGCAGGAATATTCACGATATATCTAAACGTCGGTAAATCGATATTTCTGATCAATTTTTATGATATATTTTATATCGATATTTATGATAATATATTGATAACATCGATTTAACAAGCTGATGCTAGTATGTGAAAGAAATAAAATGAAGACTTGCGAATTTTAAAAGCTATATTGGAAAATTGGAAACTATATCTACTATAAAACTGTATTCGATGGATGATGTGAATTATTATTACATGGGTCTAATCAATTTGGCCCTCGATTTATAGCATTCATCTGAATGCGCTACTAGAAGCACAATATAATTTCTCGGCTGTGTACTATTACCCGTTCACGACTGGTACCAGGATCTGATCTACACGATTCACACAGGGAGCAGAATCAAACTTAAAATGGAATGAACTTAGGTGCGAATAATTTTGGGGAGATTCCGATCAACGGGAGTTCGGAGTTGATGGACTTCGTGTTTAGAGGTGGTCGACGTATGGCAGCACTGTCAGATCGGATCGCAGTTTATAGGGATGTTTCCGGAGACTGCCTCATTCACGCGCACTATACATAAGGATATGAACTGTTTCCCTAGGGCCAGGAACGATTTCAAAGTTTTATTAACAGAGAAGCTGGGGCTCGCTTAAACGACGTTTTCGTGTTAAATCGATCACCATATACATACTTCAGCACAGTGACCACATATAAACCCCAGGATGTCGTTTTGGAAATGCGACCCAGGAAACAATCCGGCTAGATGTCGTGTTCACTACGGAGTGGAATTAACAGAATAATCTACATTTATCCGTACAATTACAAAGATTGGATTGGATTGGAAAGGCGCTCTGTAGATTGTCTTCCTACCCAGTGTTAGGTGACTTCATGCACCTCGTCGGTCGTGTGTGCCGGCTGTTCCAAATGACCGCATCACTAGGACAATGTTTCTGCTGGGACCAAGGACTTGCAATGGGGTAAACTAATCGGTCAGTTCGTACTGACATTGAAATGGAAAACGGTTATCACGGTTATTACACCACGATCAGGGTACACAAGCACATAAAGGCCTTAAGTTTTACTTCGTTTCCAGGCTCAGCTTCTCTACAAAAATTTGTCATTTGGGATTTTTCCAAATTTGTGCTACTTTCTATACAAAAATGAATTATCCCTAATATCATAATTTTTCGCAACGATTTTATAGACCAGGCTGGCGACGGTGGCGAAGCCCATGCTGTATATTTGGTGGGACCAGCTCGGCGTGATATATTATAAGCTGTTGCAACCGGATGAAACCATCACAGAAGATCGTTACCGAACACAATTAATGAGTTTAAGTTGAAGGAAAAACGGCCGCAATACGAGGAGAGATACGACAAAGAGATTTTGGAGCATGATAATGCTCGTCCGCATGTTGCATAACCGGTTAAAACGTACTTAAGACACCCTCAAATGGGAAGTCCTATCCCACCCGCCGCATTCCACACACATCGTCCCTTCCGACTACTACCTGTTCCGATCGATGACACATGGCCTAACTGAGCAGCACTTCCGTTCTTACGAGAAGGTCAAAAATTGGGTCAATTCGTGGATCGACTAGAAAGACGAGAAATTTTTTCAACGCGGAATCCATATGCTGCCGGAAAGATGGGAAAAAGTTGTAACTAGCGATGAACAATACTTTAAAGAATAAGTATGTAACCATTTTTCCGTAATAAAGCCCGAAATTTTGAAAAAACGGCGATTTCCCATTTGTACTTCTGATACGTTTTCAGATTTTTTAATCTTTTTAAAAGTTTTTACCAACAGATTTCATTTCATTGCGTAAAAGAGCCAGCGACCCACGCGCTGGCTTTTGACTAACTTCGCTCAGTTAAGATTGAAAATGTTTACTTCAAAGCCGAAACTAAAAATTGTGACTAGACTATTGACTGGCACGAGGAAAGACAGCCGCTTGGGTAGCTCAGTGGTTAGAGCACCTGACCGGAAATCGGGAGGTCGCTGGTTCGGCACCTGCAAATCACAGCATACTTTTCGTTTTCTTACATCAAATAGCTACCCATTTAGTAAAATTGCAAAATTTCCAAACTCTCACCTTCGTATTCGCATTATACTCTTGAACTTGAACAATACGGCCATCCCCATTACCCCGCAACCCTCTTTCGTTTTCGTAACTCTGAGACAAAAATCATGAATGAACGAATCTTCCTTTCCGCACGGTGATGGCACATGTAAACTCGTTGCTCGTCAAAGTGGAAGAAAATGGAAATAGTTTACACATTTCCTTGTACATATAATACAGAACAGATGTACAAGTTGTGCCGTGGTCGAAACCAATGAAAGTAAGTATTATACAAAGTTGAATATGCATATATATATATAAGCATTTAGTCACATACCTACTTTTGCGATTCCAAACATTCAAGACGTTCCATAGCATACGAACTGACAAAGGCTTGGATCTGAGTGCTAAACATAGCGTGGCTAACATCGCTACATACCAGCAACGAAAGACTTTTAATAATAGTAAACATGAGTGAGTAATAAAATTGTATGAGCGCTTTGTTTTGTTATGTCTGCATCGATACATCTAGTCACAGCTTTGTGAGAACTAGTGCGAGGCGAGCACAAGCACCTGTTCTGTGGAGTCTTCTACAGCAACATAGTAACTACCTACTTGAGGGTTTTATTTCCGCTGATTTACGATATAATTTTGCTAATTTTGTGGAGAAGTAAAATTGAGATTTAATGAGTCTATTCCAGCAGGATACTACGTATCTGATACATGACTAAAACTTTCCGGAGTGTTCAGTCTTTCGGACATAAGATTAAACTCGTATAAAATTTGAAACTGCAATAAAATTGTAATAAGTAAATAAATAAATATGTTCCCATTGCGAAAATCTGAGTTGCTAGAGGTCTTAATGAGTTCGCTGCCAAAGTGCCAACCTCGCACATATGCGTGAAACTTTTGAGCTCTCTCTTTCTGAATGCATTTTTGCATATATTTTTCTCACGAAAGCTTTTCTAAGCACCATCATGAAATTTGGTAAGAAGAATATTTAGACCTGAAGTTGAACTTGAAGTTTAGAGTATTTACTCCTGTTTTCGTTTGTACGATTCCCCTTTAGTCCCGACGTTAGGTGCGTCCGGCACCAACACTGACTAATGTAACTCCATTTCTGGTTTCGTTCAGCCACAGGTGGTAATTGATCCCTCTTTAGGTTCAGTAATCGCGACTAAAAATTTGTGTGCAGCTTTCGAGGAGAACACTATAGGCTGTAGTTCGACCGGTTAAGAGTAGGAAATTTTTACCTTCAAGATGAACCTAGGAGTGGACAATTTACAGTTATTGACGATAATATCCTGGAAAGGATATTGAAGAAGGACCAGTTTAAAACATCCATAGCAATAGCGGTGGAACTGGAAGTTGCATAGCAAACGGTATCAGATGATATTCGCCGGGATTTGTCTGCAAGCTTAAGGCACCCCATGAATTGAGAGAAAGGATTCTAATGGAAAGAATGACCAGATGTTCCGCACTTCTTGCACAATAGCGTTTTGAACCACTTTTCGATAGGATAGTGATGTGGGATGAGAAATGAAATGGATTCTCTACAGCAACGTCGTCCGGAAACGAGCATATGTTAAACAGAAGAAGAACCAGGACCATCAACGCCGAAACCATCTCTACTACAAAGGAAAAGAATGTTGTGCATCTGGTGAACATGAAAAGGCCGATCCCACCCATGAGTAGCTGGAACGTGGTGAAAAAATTACTTCTGAGAAATACTTTCCACAACTAATAGATTTGGACTATGTTATTAGAATAAAACTACCATTCTTACACATGACATGATAAGCGAGTTATGGTGGGAGGTCCTTACCACCTGCTTTGGTCTCTTCAGAACTTTTTAAATGAAAAAATATTCAAGGACGATAGTGAGGTATCTGAGCCTATACGGGAATTTTTGATCTCGAAAACGCAAGAATTCTACAGGGACGGCATTGTAAAGCTACCTGAAATATGCTGAACTATCTACTTCAAAATGTTTTCGTTTTAGAAAAAGAAAAAATTATTTTTTATTTGATATAATTCGTTACATAGGGTTACATATGGCAACCCTATGAAGAAGTTGCCCGATGGGGCCCATTTTCGAAATTGTCCTTTAAATTTTAATAAGGTATCCTTGCACAATCTATAGTGAACACTTTAAGAGCGTTCCCGAGTTAACACGTGGACAGG
Source organism: Dasypogon diadema (assembly GCA_006980735.1). Classification (NCBI taxonomy): domain Eukaryota; kingdom Metazoa; phylum Arthropoda; class Insecta; order Diptera; family Asilidae; genus Dasypogon; species Dasypogon diadema. The sequence goes on along the minus strand of QYTT01091833.1, from coordinate 80,707 downwards.
CAGACGGACAGACGACTCCTTTTTGTTTCGTATTATTGGCTATATTCAGTTTATTTGTTTGTATATTAAATATTTTAAAGCGTTACAAATGTTTGTTTGGAGTTATATTACTATGCATCTAGCGTATAAAGAACTGTGATAATTGTTATGAAATTTACTTCGTTAAATTTGTAAAATCAACTTCGCAAATGGACAAACTCTTTACAGAGTTGCCTTATAACATTGGCTTCTCTATTCCAAAACAAAAGCTTTCCTGTTCTACGAAGTTATTCAATACAAAAGTTATTAAAAGTATTTCAAATATTATTTTTTATTTATTTATATAGTTTTTAGGAGTTTTCTTCTGGTCATTGGTGCAGTGCTAAAGGGTACGTGTACAAGTTGCGGATTGTAGGATGGCTTGCAGATTTGAAGGTCAACTGAGAATATGTAAGAATAAGTAGTCGCGGACAACCCAATAAATATGCATTACTTTAATTTTCTATCTCACATCTAGGGTATAACTTAGTTGGTCTAAACCAATTATATCTTCTTTTCTTCTTGACCTCTTCAAGTGTGATGTGTGAGATGTTTACATTTTCATTTTTCAGATGTTATTTAATTCTCCTGTACATTGATATTTGCTAGGGCGAACACAGTCCCACAGCATCAGTTTTACTTTCATGACACTCTTTTTTTATTTTTGCTCTTTATGCAGTTCACCAAAAATTTGAAAAAAATTTGGATAGTGAGTGAAGATCTCCTACTTGTTCTTAAAGAGAATAAATTATAGGATGCAGGAATATCAAACGCACTTTTAATTTTTCAGCAATAACATCAGATTTTCAGTCTTTCACTTTCCTTCACACCTTGGCATCAATGAAATTTTCACCTGTATAACGATAAAACTTTTGCAGAATTCACACATTTTCATGTAGATAAATCGGAGTACAATTTCACTTAGAGTAAATTGTTTGGTTTTAGTCTACGGGCATTCGTTTGAGATGTTGCCGGCTTCAATGTGGGTTAACAAGGATTTTTCACCGACAATTCCATCCAAAATCTTGTATTCGCTTTTGGAGAAGGAAGAAAAACCACCCCAACAAAAATTTACAACTGGCTAAATGCTTCGCCGCCTGCCTTCAAGTAGTACTCACTTCGAAGTTCGAACAACAACAAAGCATTGACATAATCTCATTCGGACGCCGCTAAATTATTGTTGCAAAAAGAATTCCCACCGGAATTTCACTTAACTTACCCGGTCTTTTACTCCTGATCCTGACTAGGTTTGTGAACGCGAACGGGCTGCATGCACGTGCAGGGTAAGTGCACCACTTCCCCCCCGACTTGGTTCAGCTCAGCACAGCACAGCAATCAATTCACGCTTACACTTTATTTGTTGTTTTTGTTATTATTACGTTTACGTCTGTTTTGTTTTTATCATTTGTTCGCTCTCTTTTTTCGTTTTGAATAATTTTAAACACAGCGGCGCGCACTAATCACCAAATTATCATGGAAAATTTTTCATACACACCAATTTTGCTCGCTATTTGCTGCCTTTTCTATGAATGTGGTCGTTATTTTTTTATTCTCTTCACTTTCCTGTCTTGTCTCTTGTTCGCCTTTTGCTTTTCTGAAAAAAGCTCTAAAGATGGCCGCGCGATTTCTCTCTTTCGGCTCGTGCACTGTGCCTCTCACACACCACTGAGATAGACCACTAATTGCATGGGGGGATATTCGTTGCCGTCTGCCGTCTGCCTTACCTGACATCTACCACCCGCCGCCATCCGCCATCCGCTGTGGCTGAGAACCCGCAGCGTCACTTTCACAAGAGGTCTGGGTCTGGGGAGTATTCTCCCGCGTGCAAAAATTAACTGTTCGTTTGCTGCTGATGCTGATTGCGAGGAATCAAGTTGCCGTCAACATCGATTCAGAATTCAGACCAGACCAGCAGCGGAGCGCCTCCACACGGTACAGCGGTGGGGCTTCTGTCGGATGTGGCGTTTGCTAGCATATTTCTCCGAACAAGGGAGGTTCGAGTGCGGGTGTGGGATGATGGCTGGTGCTGGTGGATACACCATACACGCCGCAGCCGGTTTGGTCTACCTTCGGTTTCTCGGTCCTCGGTCCTCAGTCCTCACACTTTTGCAAAATTCTTTGGATGCTCTTCTAATCCTGCTTGCTGCTTGTGATGAGGCCTCCGGGCGATGACTCCATGTGTACTCGCGCGACGCCATCCAAGAAAAGTCAGTACACTGGCGAATGAAATTGATTTCTCCGCATTCGGCTCGAGACTTGAGAGGCAGGAAAAAGTTGGGCTCTAGGGATCCTTTGTTTTATGTGACTGCTGAGTGCCGATGCTGATGCACTACCAACCACAAATCGATGCCGAGAATTAAACAACACCAGGAACTCATATAATACACTTTCCTGGTGAAATTAAAGTTGCCCCAACATTTTTTGGTTTGACCTAAAACGCACTATAACTGTTCTAGGTGGCAACATCAAATCAATTGCAACTTCCTTTGGGATAAAGTCAGATCATTTTGCAGGATTGTTGAAAAAACCTTTAATTTGCTCATAATAAATAATCCCACGGGTATGTCAACTCAAAGTCCAAGGATTACTAAAATAAATGCAAACCCTATATCACTTTTGTTTTCCATTTATTATAACCACTTCGTCATTACTACTTCCGCAGAGAAATAGTAGAAATTTATCCAAAGAGTATCCGTAATTTTTCCAAGGAACGGAAGTAATGCTTCATATACCGTTAGAATTATGTGTGTGAGTATTTGTCTTACCTACTTAAATGATTGTTTACTTACAGTTTGCACTTTCGAATGTAAGTTTGAGGTGCGGTTTGACTAACTGGCGCAAAGCCAAGTAAACCGTTATTAAATATTGCTAGGAAAGGTACACGTGAAAAACTATCAAATGTTGACAAGCGACAAATTATCCGCAAAGTTGAAACAAATCGACAAATCAGTGCATCTACGAAAGCACCAGACCTCCTTGAAATAATAACATTTGCCTACAGACAACAGGAGCATGTGCCTCGAGAATTAAATAAATAAAAGCGTGCAGTTTGCAAATACAAAAGTTTTATTATAACTTCCCCCAATACACA
>QYTT01091833.1:45692-66306 GCA_006980735.1 Dasypogon diadema | reverse complement strand
CCCGTAGGACATTCCTTAGAAAATTGATTGTGTAAAGTGTCCAAATTTAAATTGGTTCATAAAAGTTGTGTCCTGACTTAAATGCTACCAAGTGATCAAGGTATTCTTGTAGTTAGTGAGACGGCGGCTGAAGTTCAAGACTAGCCCGTAGCAGACTACAATCTCAATCTCACAGAGCGTAGAGATAAATACTGGAATCCCTACGTAGACGTACTGCTAGAGATTAGGAGACGATTAGTGTTACAGAGATTAAATACACGTCGGAGAAATCAGTAAACAGAGTGTGGTAAAAATAAAACTTACCCCAATTTCCCACGAAACCATTATATCAAAATATGTTACACTTCAGAGCAATGTAGCAAAAATAAAATATTACATCATAAATATTAGCCAAGTTAAGTGCACCTGACACCTAACACAATAATTGACCTGCATTCAATGCAAACAAAACATTACTCAGCCGACCCAAATCCATTCACACATTATAAATTGCAAGTAAGCTTTTTTGGGGTGCTGCTCTGCGTATTAGGCAATTATTGCCGCTGAGGGTAAAAATGCTGATATACAGACAAGTAGTCAATATTGTGTTGGGCTAAATTATGAGTTATTTATGTAAGATAGGAGTAAGCCGAAATTCTGTATAAATACCCTTAGAGAATTCAATAAATCGAGGATTTGTAAACTGACTTTTGAGTTGTTAGTTTTGGAGTAAAGGCTTCTATAGATGCTTTAACAAATCCTTGCCTTATAACGGAGTAAAAGCTAAATACAGCTGCTCTGTCAGGAGTCAACGCTTGCTAAGCTGCTCCTCTTCAATTAACCACTGGGAGTTAAGGCTCACGAGTATCTGCACCACGGGGAACTACGGCTTATTGGAAGCTGCTCTCCCCCGGACAATTGATATTGGGAACTACACTACAAGAGAACTGTGTGCATTGTTCCAGTGTAGTAATCTTCTTTTGGAAAGGAAAAGACGTAAAACGAGAGGAGACATGCAGCAATATTATGTCATCCTTGTCATCTTTATCTCAACGTCACAATGAGTAAAAGGGAAATTTTAAATACAATTATTAATTTAGAAATTAGTAATAAAATATAATTAGATTAAGAACCTAATTTTCTTTTTAATATTGTGAATTAATAATATAATTTTGTGAATGAATCAATATGAGTAAAGTTACAACTGATCCAGTTACAAGTGTAGATGTTCCTACACTAAGTTCAAATTTATCAGTGTTAGAAATTCCGACATTAGAAATCCAAAAAACGATCATTATTCGAGCGATATTGTCGCTTAGGCTAAATCCTGTTCTTTACTTATAAAGTGAAAAAAGGGACAAAGAATATATACATGAGGACAAGAAATTCAAAGAAAACATGTTGCCTATTTTGGACATTTACGTTGGACCTGAATGTTCTGAATTTATAAAAACAAATCTGTCTGCTGAAGATAATTTTAAATTTAAAGAACGTTGCCAACGTTTTTTTTTATATAAAAGCAATCGAAGAAATAGCTAAGAGATTTCCACTGAAAGATGCATTCTTAAATCTTCTTAAATCCAGCGTATACAATGACTTTAGATCTATCCAATAGAGAAACAACCAATTTTGTAAATATATTTTGCCAAGATCGATCTCAACAAATTCGGCATGTAAATGGTTGGAGCATGGGGTCTTCCTTGGACTTTCGTCACTCTGTGTTCAACAGAGTAACCAGTTGACTGGAGGATGGACAACTTTTCCAGCACCTTTCAGAATGTTCGAGTTATAACTAACGCTGAAGAACAAGAAGGGAACATTTCAGAAGGAGGATTTAATTACTCTATATATTATGTAAAAGCGCAGGCTTATTTGCCTTACCTCGGTATTTAAAAAATCTATGAAGACGGTGATTGCGTGTTGACTTCATGGTGTGGGCTACAATACGCACTGTGTAGTAATATGACAGCCCTTCGTGCATTCATTGATATATAAAATTAAAATTAAAATTTTTACCGTCAGCCCAGTCTCCAAAAAAAAGCAATACCTTTTCTTCCTATCTTGGCTTTATAAAAGATGCTAACCTTGCATAAAAGGTGTTCTGATAGCGTTGCGGACGACATTCCTATTTGCATTTGAAGAAACAATCTTTGAAGCAGCTAACTAATTACGCATTCCTTCATAGTAAATAAAATAATTAATTCAGTAGTCATTTGAAATAGACAGAGAACACTAAGTCCGACCAATTCCAAAAACACCCTTTAAATGTTTTCCTTCCTTGGCCGTGGACCAAGACATTCTGTTCCATATTAACAAAAAGAAGAAAAAATACCATAAATCATGTACAATTGTTGTGCAGCTGTGTTACACTTAAACATTGGTTCTACATTATTACATATATATTTTTGTGTATTTTAACTAAAAGCCAGAAATTATGGCATACCAATTTTTTTTTTGTTAAGTTGTATGTGCAGGTTTCTACATTACATTTGAGGTTAAAACAAAAATTGCTCAATTATTTCATTCACTTACCTGACTCAAGTTTATTGTTATCAAAGAAGTGGTATAAGATTCATCGTGCTAAATAGAATCGGCTAAAATGCCAGAAAAAATATTAAGTGTTGTTGTTTATATCTACATGCAATTTCCAATTCCACAGAAATAGTAATTATCAAAAAAAGCGTTTAGTATAAAAACTTTGGTAAATATCACATTTTGCTAAATTCTGCCTGTGTGGAAATAAAAACGGGATTGTACCGGATTAATATAACATTTTCTTGAAAACGTCTAATTTTTAAACAAGAAACACGAAAAGAGATATAAAAATTTTATCTGAATTTGGCATTTAATGTTTTCGGTTGTATAATTTAAATAATAATAACTCTATGCTTCACCTTAAGGCTAAAATATAAATGTAAGAGAATCATTAAAAACATATCGATTGTACATTGTACATCACAATTACTCTAGTAAATTTCAACAACAAATAAATTCTATTCTTAAAATTAAGCCATGCACAACGCGTACTTAAAACTAATCGCTCTCTTTGTTCACTTTCATAATACTTTCAATACCGGAGTCCTCGTCAGTGCTATCACTCTGTTTTATTTTATCTGGCTTGAAGCCATCAATTGATTCACTATCGATGAGAATTATGGCTGGTCTCAATTGTTCCTTGATGGTGATATCACTGCGTCGATCGTTTTCATTGAAAGAGTTTCGCTTGCCGAACGTTGTAAAACTCAATTGTCTTTCTGAACTAGAACTCGAGCTTAGAGAGTCCATTGATCCTGTACATGATGGTGTTGGTAAAATTAAACTATCTGAAAATAAGTCATTTTGTTTTGTTTCCACTTTATTTTCTTGTGGTGGTGGCTGTGGTGGTGTTGGAGGAGGCGGTGATGGTTCAATTGGCGGTATATGATCTAAAGGTAATCTTAGTGTCGATTTAGTATGTCGCAGTTCTCCTAGTGATGTTCTATCGCTTAACATTTCGGCCTAAACAGAAAAATTAAAAATGAATTATTCTTCGAACTGTCTTGCAGAGATGGAAAATTAAAAATATGTGGGAATGGGCCGTCAATTCAATGCAAGCTCGCAAAAAATTCGTGCATCTTTTTCATTAGGATTCCAAGCAATTTTGTTATGTATTGTGCGATGATATTTATGATTTGTTAGAGGATTCTCGATTTTGTGTTTAAAAGGAGAGATAATGAACAAATACATAAACTTGTAAAAAAATCACTCGTGAAATGATTTTGTGTATTCTCGCAACGTTGGAGGGTTAGTGCACAATGATTTATAAGTTCGAGTTTAGAAGAGTTGTTCTGTCATCATATCTTATTTAATTATAATATTGGCAATTACTGATTTCATCACCCCTTTAAGAATCATAGCCGCAGATGAGGAGTTTAATCTTCTCTTTACGTTGTATGTGGATGGACTGAGTCTATTCTGAACCACTAATATTTTACAACATCCAATGGTTTCTAGTGACTATACTGTTGGTAGACGTTTGTTGGAGAGCTAAAACTGATTTAACTTTTGAGACTTCCTAGAAGCGTTATTACCGAATTCTGATCAATATTCAACTGGCTGGGAACTGTCAATTTTTTCCTCAATTGTGATTACCGATCATGGCAGCAGACAGTAGCGACCCCACTTCGATTTGAGAATAAAATATAGAATTCATTATGTGGAAGCCATGAGGAAGCTTCACAAACATTCGCCACCTACCACTTACCCACGAAGCCACCTGTAACGCCTTGTTTAATTTGAATGCATAGAAAATTCCTTCTTCAAAATTTTTTGATGTCTTTTTCGTCCTGTTGTATACTTTTTTAAACTTACTTAATATTATATTATTATGCATAATGTTTAAGGCTATTATATAGAATAGAAAACACTTTTATTCCTTTCTACATACTTCCCATTAAGTGAAATGCACCTATCCTACCGTTTCTGCCATACCTGAAGCCATCTTTTGCTATCTTCTTTAAAATCGCCCCTAGTGCCTCATCAACTCTGGACTGTAGGGGTGTTTTCACTCGAGAAAAACGTCTAAACGATTTTATTTTTGACGGTAGTAAGTAGGCGAGGGATCCAGTATGCACAATTAATATCTCTAACGTAACGGTATAGGCTACAGACCTACTGATAAGACCTAACCTTACGATGTCAAGACTCCTAAATTATTTTTTAATTATTAACAATTTCCTACTAATGTCATTCGACAAAATATTCAATTTTCTTCTATTATCTAACTGCAAGCACATATATGTATATCATAATTTTGCGAGTGCTTCTCTTTACATACATACACCTCATAATTAAATAAGGAATGTTTAAAATTTATACAATGTCTCGCAAATTTTTCTTATGATTGTTCATTCCCAATTTTTAACAAACACTTTTTAATAAAATTTTTGCACAAAAAACTGTCACTTTTGTTGTGTTCACTGTTCACTTAAAACTGTCCATAATATCGCCAATAAATAATCAGAATACAAAAAATATAAATACGATAAATAATATTTGTTAGTTCCTATTCGTTATAGAGGAGTTTTAGTGTTGTACTATTTTTAAATGAGTAATTTGTCTAATTTTTGGTGATAAAGCTAGAAACTTTTGTTCAATACTCCAAATAAAAGTTATATGTAACCAGTGTTTTAATCAAAAATAAAGATCTTCAATTTCTTACTATAATAAAATAAGAATTAAGCAAAATGTGTGATGACTTTGTACATTTAAACAAAAAAGTAAAAAATTGCAGAAAATACATACCGATATTCCAACACCGCTATCTGGCCTTTTACCATCGTCGCTTTTTGTGTCATTTGAGATTTCTTCTTCCGTTGTAGCACGTTGCGGCCAACTAATATCTATACTAGCATAAGTAGCCAAGTTTTTCTCATCAGGGCCACTCCCTAAATCCTATAACAGCAAAAATGATTATTTAAAATCTACCTGAATAGTTAATTACTGTTTACTTCAACTTGTGACCATGAAAAATCCGAATCTGTAGGCCAAGTGTGGCAGAGAGCACTAAACTGACTACCATGAAAAGGTCGCATTGAACTGGATACTGTGAATCCATCTATAAATTTATAAACTATGCTATAAATATCTCAACTTTGTGTAAAATAACGACATTTACCATAAAATTCTTCCATTGGATTTTTATCATTAAGTATAGAAGCCTCTGATACTTTATTCCAAAGATAAGGTTCACTATAGGCAGGAGATAAAGGTGCAGTTTCTCGTGGATATTCGTATACAGAATGATATCGTTGTTTCTTGAAAGCAACATTTCGACGCTTCTTGCATTCCTAAAATATTTTGATATAGTTTACATCTCATAAATTTTCTAGGTACGGATTTTTGTATTTAAATTTTTCTCTTAATACTTTAGACTTAATTTATATTTGTCATATTGACTTCAGAGTTCCATGCATAGCACAGATAATCCTAAAATCCTTAAATAAAATCCATCCTCTGCTGTTTTAAGCAAAGACACATCATAAAAAATATATTTCTCGCTTCATATCATTTAACTTACCTTCCTAAAAGAAAAGTTACGTAGTTCGCGACTTTTAAATGCAATTTAATGCGCTACATTTCTAAGAAACTATGACAAATCTACTTGCGCCTAGGGACTATTTCTTCTTGCGATGCTATACCTTCGTTCCCGATATAAAAGTACAGGCACGTTTCACTACATAATTTTCTGGTTGCATACAAAAACATAAACACGTAGATATATCAGGGTACGAAAACGCACGCTCACGAGCGGCGTTAAACATTGTCTAATAAACAAACGCTCTTGAGCTCACGAGCCAAGAGAGCATGCCAATGAAAGCAAAGGCACATCCATCCATGTGCGCGAGCGATAAAATTTTTATGATTAAGCTCGCGCTCGTGAGCGAGCCGTGCTAGATGTAGAAAGGCTTTAATTTTAACAACGAACAATCCTGTGTTCATTTTCCGTGAGCCATTATGACTATGAGTGCTCGCGAGCCTATCGTGTGCACACACAAGCGAGCCTTTCTACATCTGTGTTAATGAAAGAGAGTCAACACTGGCACGCGTTCGTGAGCTCTTGGTAGTTGCTCATGCTCGCGAGCCAAAAACGAGCCGTCCGTGAGCCATTTCGTGTGCGCTCGTGAGCGAGCGTTTTCGTATCGCACCTATGCGTGAAGCTTCTAAGCTTCCTTTTGCTAAATGCACTTTGCATATATTTTTCTCAGAAAAGTTTTTCTAGAGAAGGTGGCAGCAGCGAACCTGTTAATAGAACAATTGCAAAATAATTTAACAAAAGAGATTTTGTATTTCGGTCATATGTGCAAAATGCCAGAAAATATCGAAAGCCCAATATGACTAGGAAAAAGGACGCTTTGTACTTAATAGTTATTTTTCTATAGCCGAGCTTCTTTTGGCGCTTACATAAATGAGGTATCTCACATAAATAAATCGCATACATCAATACCAAAATATATTTCTGAAGTGGTAAATTTGTGAGTGGTTAAAACATTATCCCCTTGTACTCCATTGACCTTGGTACATACATTGTCGGTCACTATGTATACTTTCACTGAAAAGTAAGGTAAATATACTTTTAGTGACAATTCTTTGCAGTTCTATTAATAATGAGCTCATTCAGTTGGTTTTAACCCGTTGTACCGGTAAGTACTTATGCACTGTCAATACTAATTGATGTTCGGAATTTTTTAATGGTGTTGCTGATTGTATCTGACTATGAACAAATATATTATTTATCCTATTTAAATTGTACGCGATTAACCGGTATTTATTCCAACTTAGTAATTTTCTCCAGGATTTAGCGGTTTTTTTTATCCAATCCTATGATTTCAAACATAATTTTTGCAGGGATTTTACGGTTTCTGACAGAGTACATTTGCGGTGCAATAAATTCTAGATTGAAAAAGTAAAAGAAAATATAAAAAAATGAATGTGTCAGTTTTTGCCCCCTCCCTCCGCATTTATGTGTAACATATACATAGTATTGAAATATATACATTATATTTTATGTCGAATTTTTGTCCAATAAGCCAGCAGCGAAAGGGTTACATTTTTTTTGTTAAATGTGTTTGTAATAGTATTAAGTACGTATATTGGAAGTTAGGTTTTAGAGTAAAAACCTCGCTTAAAAATGAAAGAATATCTTTAAAATCTTAGTTTTTCTTATTGTTACATATTAACCATATTAAATAACAAAATACTCACACTTTTAACTTCTTCTTCCTGTTAGTGAGTTACAGATAAATAAAATGACGTGCATTAATAAAACTTCCCAGACATGCACATTTAGCATACAGGTTATGGGTTGTCAGATTTAATTAATATACTTACACTACTGGATTTATCTGGACTTTTCAGTGCTGATCTCGCGGGCATTGCCATAGAATCCCAAGAAGATGGAACAAATTCACCCTCAAATTCTGAAGAACTTTCCTCTGAAATGTCATCCTCCACAGAATCTACATAAAAATTTTCTGAATAAAAGAACTGAGTTTAACCAACATTTGCTTACTTCTTATTTCTCCTGGTATTTTATCGTCATGCGACGACCAAATATTCGATTCATAAGTACCATCTGTCACTGAAAATTGCCTATCCGAATCCGTTAAAACTTCGCTTGCTACCATTCTTTCGACTTCATCTTTAGTTGATGTTCCTCTAACGTACATAAATTCTTCACTACTGTGACTATCATCAACATCGCTGTCCCACTCATTTGCACCAAACGAAGTACTTATTATGTCCGCACATTGCCCATTATATCTAATGTCATTAACTGATTCAACCTAGGAAGAAAAAATATTACTTATTTTCATGATATTTTTACACAATTCTCACTACCCAAGGATCTTCTTCTCCAGACAAGTGTCCAAGAATCTCATCTGCTACGATAACACAATTTTGTTCATTCTGTATGCCACTCACATCACTTACACTATAATTTGTTATAGTTTGATGATGTTTAGTCGGCAAAATTGCTATATCGGACTGGTGCTGAAATAAATCACACAAATAAATGATTTTCAGCACGGAATATTTTAAGCACTTTGTAAGCATGCAGTAGAAATTTTAAATAATCTGTGGTTTTTTTTATATTATACTTAGAAAATGTGAAAAATAATGCAGTTCTGTTAAGGCAAGATAAAGGATGAGGTTATTGCATACTTTAAGAAATTTTAAGCATCAATAGCAGTGCAGGGTAAATATTTAATGTGTTAGTTAGAAATTCAAACAAAATTGTTTCTCTATATGATTTTTATTCCAATTATTATAAATAAAGTGATAATTTATAAAAACAAAGATATGCTTAAATTTTAAACAATTATATGTATAAAGTTTCGTTCCTATTCTATCATGGAGTTGTGACATCATGAAAGGATTAACTCCCACTATTTCCACCCATGCGGCTTCACATTCACTAGATGGAGAAAAAAATAAGTCCTAATAATTTAAAATTTTCACTTTCAAAGAAATTTAATCATTTCTAAGAATATTTAATAGAACGTACAACATATAGCTAAAAACGATTAACTACGTAATTGATATTTAGGACGCTTAGAACATGATCATTTTAAGCAACTAAAATATGGAAAATCTTCTGAACGCGTAAGCTAACTATTTAAAGCGCTAAACCTGACGTTTTACATCGGGGGATATAATCAAAAATTCCAACTAAGCACATACAAGAGAAGCTTTAAATACAAAGATATTATGAAATTCCAATTGAGACACATTGCTTTTGGCTTTTGTAATAAGCTTTAAAAATAAATCAGGATGTAATGAACTGTAACATACATATTTACTTTTCTAAAATAAATGTCCATAGGAGTAACAAAAGAAAAGGACTAACATTAGATTAATGTTCGATGTTGTTAATATTAGTCTGAATGCCTTCTGATCCCATTAAACTTTGTGTTATGCAAATAACAATGTCGCTCGCTACATTTGAGAGTTATAGATAATTCTCAATTCATGTAGCTTACAGTTATTTTGCAAAAATTTTAGCCAAAATTTCATTAGCGTCGTTACTGTTCCGACACATCTCGCGACCGTAAAGAAATTATTAATTAGAGATGCAGTTCCACACAAAACTACAGTTCAAAAGCTTTTATTTTATGTGCCCCTCATGTTCAATAATCTTAGCATGAAGCAAGTACTGTTCTTTTCTTAAGTCGACCCTTGCGTCTTGCCATCTTAGCGAGCTTTGAAAGGTCACTACGATCTAATGTTCTCGATCTCTAGCCCCAAGAAATGATTTCTCTATGACGCAACATTGCTAGTTGCGCACGGCTTTAATTCAATTGAATCTTTTCGCTACGACGGGTGACTATAGTCGCTCTCCATAAGGTGCCATTTACATATGACGAGCGACTATGGTCATTGTCCATGAGATGCCACTAACATACGACGGGCAACTATAGTTACCAAAATTTAAAGTTTATTTCTACATTGAACTAAAAGCAAAGGCTAATGACTGTCACATGCAATATGTAAATTTTTAGTGCGGCGTTTCGTTCAAAGGGAGCATACCTCCGCGGATAAGACGGTCGTCGCGTAAGGTTTAAAAGGAATATTCTCTTCTCCTTGTAGATTAAGCTTAGCTTAATATAGGCAGCAAGTGCTCATTCGTATGCGACAAGTGGACTGTAACTTTATGCAATTTCCCAAAAAAGATATAAGGAAGTAGGAATCGTTTCGCAAAAAAGAGATAAGGAAACCAATAACTCTGGGGAATTGTTTTAAAATAAGCTTTCAAGCAATGGAACGGCATCTCGGCATAAGTCATCAGTGGATCACACGAGATTTACCTGAGAATTGTATAAAAAAAACTCCGTATAACATGAGAAAACTCTTTTACGAAAAAAGCGGCGTCTAGAACGCGTTAAATGAAACAGGGTTCCTATCTAAATAACCTAGAGAAAAACTAAAAAACTAAAAGCTGAAAAATGAAGGAAAAGCAACAAAAGAACAGTGCCCATTCACATCATCCTAAACTATAATAAAATATGGTCAAAAAATGTTAAATCAATCTAGATATACCATTTCTACCTTGGCCTGGAAATAGCCCGAATTTGAACTCAATAGAGAATATTTGGGGAATCATGTACCAAAAAATTAAGAAAAACGGACCGGAAGGGTCCGTAAGGGTAATTTGGTTGGCTTGCTTGATGATTCTTAATTTCTTGTTTTATTTTACCTTACCTACTCAATTCTTTAATTGTACTTGCAATAAATACACATTTTATTAAATATTGTTTGCAGCTTTAAAAAAACGATAAAAGTTACATACAAATTATTAGAAGCTTCTAAAGTTGTTACAATGACGGGGACTGTATATAGAGTAAAATTTACTACGTACCTTCGAATTTGACCGACCTGGACAATGAAAACAATTAAGACGAATTACGAGTAAATTTATAATTCATTCTGTTTCTTCCAATTAATTATCTAAGAAGCTTCTAAGTTGTTAGACGTAGCACTGAGTATGTTCAATAGCTTTGACACAAGTTACGAAAGAAGCGAAATTATTAGTGATAGAATTTGTAGTATTTTTGTTTACGAGGAATTATATAAAGAATAAGTAAAGAATAATACTAAAGCTCAGCAGCGAATAATTGGTCTTTACAAACTAAGGATAGAAATTGGAATCACTTCCTTTTTGTTGGAACAAAATCAAAAATCTCCTGTAACTTAATCCTAATGCGAGTCTTGTAGAAAAATACTGTTTACCTGCCTCGGGTATTTTATCGTATTTTTTAGAAGAAGGAAATATATAGATCCCGAAAGCTTTTTATGGTGCGAACTGCGGCTAGAAACAAACTGCTATTAATAAATTCCCCGAAGGCAGATTTCATCGCTTTAAGCTACAAAAGAGGTGGTAATCTGTAGGAGGAGGTCAGGTGAATACAGTGCGTGAAGCAGAATTTCAGATCCTAATTGAGCCAGCTGTTGCATTGTCGTTCGTGCGACATGTACTCGTGCATTATCATGTAATAGGATAGGCCCATGACTGTTGACCTGGCATAGAATAAATATATTTGTTGACAGGTAGAGATTAAAAAAATACTTTGAGATGAAAGATATGAGACAATGGCGACGTGTATTATCTACGTATTTCATTTTTGGTTTCGCAAAAACAATTTTCGTAACAAGAACAATAAATGTTTAAGTGAAATACATTTGAAAAATGTTGGCATGAGTAGAAAAACTATCTTTGGGTTAAATTTTCTATTCATGTGGACATTTTTCTTTTTTTTTTCAAATGTATTTTACCTAAAAATTTAATTTAAAATATTTACGTCCACTAAATGCTTCCATCAATCAAAGCAATCACGCACTTAACTATATTTATAATTTGTTACTTATATCAGAAAAGAAAAAAATCAGATTGAAAGTTTCCGTTTTTTCTTTGAAATTTATATGTACTAAAATGGGGAAAAAATGTCCGAACCTTCCTATTCTTTTTAACTGCTTAAAGCTTACCTACTGAAAATTTCAAATAAAATGTCTTTAAAATGCCAACCGTTTTTTGGCTCACCGTAATAAATAGTGAATCATTTACTTTCATTTAAGCAAACATAATTAGAGACAGTGCAACTTTTTTAACAAAATAATAAAAGTGGACAATATACACTAATTTATGTGGAACCACTTTATTTTAAATCCATCAAATTTTCTGAAAATAGTCTCCAAAATCGCAAAAATGTCGAAAATTTAATATTGCACTTATTGCTCTGTTTCGTTTCTGAAATGCTTTTGAGATTAATTTTGCCACGAATTAACCGCAAACAAAAAATTGTTGGGAAAAGTTAAAAACATCTAATAAAAGATTTCATTCAGAAATATAATATCTTCATTTTTTCCTCAGACCAAAATATTTACCACTTTTTCCAAAAATTCGAATCTAACATATCACAAAACAATTTAGTTCAAATGATGATTTTAAGAAGAATGAATTGCGGAGTAATGGTTGCGATGTTGCATCTAGCTTGCTGATTGCCCGATTTTGAATGTTTATACGACAAGAACATAACACGTATGGAATGGAAACTTATTAACAAGGCTTGAAGCATTTTATACTTTTGTTGTCAGTTAACTAGTTTGTGCAACTAATTCAACTACTGCATGGAATACTACAAAATAATGACACTCTCAAGAAAGATGGAAATACTTACAAACATATTTTCATGCACCCTGCTGGATAAATCCTTCTCTAGTAAATCCGATGAAATGTTTTTAGGTTTATCAACTATCACAGTATCCTGACTATTCATTTGTACTTTTTGGTAGGAAATCATATCATTCTCAAACGAATTACTTAATATTACTTTGACATTGGGATCTGTGTTCTCTTTCGAACTGTCAATGTCTGCATCAACTAGCAGCTGGTGCTGCTGTTGTGGCACTTCTTTTCTAGCTTTTGAAATGGAATTCTGACTAGAAGAAATTTCGATTTCACTTTTCAAAAATTGTGTACAATTTTCTTTTATTTCTAAGTTATTTACGTTTAAATTGGATGGAGTTGACTGATTCATAAGTGTTTCATTGACTCCGAACGAGTGTGATGATGCATCGTTAGCAGACGATTTTTCATCGATTGACGCCTGTGTACTATGACCCGAGTCTTCATGGCCACTATCTCGTTCAATGTCATTTGGTGCATTGTCTATGGAAGACTCCTGATTTTCATGTAAGCACTCGTTTTCATTTATAAATTCTCCGTCATGTTCGAAGCCGTCTTCAAAGTCTTTATCAAAATTATTTATGTTGAAATCTAAACTAGGAACATCTGTTAAGCTATTCAGTTCATAGGCTCCGTATGAAGCAGTCGAGCCCCATTCAGGTTCTGATATTTCTGAGATACGTTCATCATCCTTAATTATGACTGTAATACAAGTTTTATCATCTACTGTATTTGTGGTATATGTTGTGTCATGGTCAACTGTAGGCGAAACATCTGATGAGAGTCGATCAGTTGCGCTCGAAGTTCCTTCTGAAAATGTTTTCTGTTGGTCTGGTGAACACAAGTCATTTTCTTGCTTTAAATCCGCAAGTTCACCAAATTCTATAGATTTAGGAGGTGTTTTTCTGCCAACTGGTACATTTTCTATGCTTTCAGATGCTGAGGATCGTATTCGGGTCCCTTTATCTGTATCACTTCCAGACGTTCCAAGGGAATTGTCTTCTGTTGATTTATAACTTCTCACAGGAGTATTTGCTTGGCTGTCACTTCTCGATGGTATTCTAGGTGAAAATACATCTTCTTTCTCTCCCAGGGTATCTTCAAAATTGAATAGAGTATCATTTGAAGCCATTAATGTCTTTGTCACACCCATTATTGCTTCTCCAGTATCCATACAACCAGTGCTGAAAATTACAAAAATGTAACATTAAATAGCAAAATTCAATCTACAGAAATTTAAGTTATGGAAATAATCTATTTGTGCCATTGTGTGAGAATATAAATCTTAATATGTTCAAAAAACACATGAGCAAAAATCTTTTATAACATTCACACAAATAAATGTGTGAAGTTCATATCTTTTACCACACCACCGAAAATACAAGCTTACCTTGTACTGTCCAAACATTTAGTTTCATTCAAAACGAAGGTTCTGCAGGTTTCTTCTTCACTTTCTTCTAGGATAGGTGACAAAGGTCGTTTATAATTTATAAAGACTTCATTTTGCGCCGTATTCGGCGCTGGGGCATCATTGTCCATGAGAAGACCAAGTAATCCGTCAAGTGGAGAACGGTACTCATCAAAAGTCCTACGGAAAAGATTTATAGAAAACTAATAGTATAGAATCTTTCAATTAGTACCTGTTATTTTGTGCCTCATCTTCATCATCAGAATATTCCTGAGGACCAGTCAATCCCTGTGGCTGTGGTAATACCTCAGCTAGTTGCTTTCTTAACGCCTCAAATGTTAATTCTAGATTAGCCTCGTCTTCAACGTCGAATGTTTCGTTTTCATTGCCATCTGCATTGGATTGTGGATGAAGAAACCAACCTCCTTTATTTTGTTGATCATCAGATTCTTCAGTTTTGAGACCATCCTTTAAATTGAAAGCTGTTTTCGTTATTTTATCCCACGTGTCTTGTGGGTAGTTCAGTTCAATTGGAGTATTTACAGGGGTAATAGTTGTTAGCTCCTCAGAATTTGTATCATCTCTGTCAAATTTTATCAAAGGTAAGCCGTAATCTCTTTCTAGTGCTTGCTTGGACGTGCAAGGATCTCCTGGGTAGGTGAATTCTGTTTCGTCCTTTCCATTTAAATCGAATGTTCTATTTATCTCAAAAGTTTTATTTGTAACAAATGTTTCATGTTTATTATCCAGATCCTTTAAGTCTTCAAATGATATTGTTTTATTCAACGGTCGTAAATCATTTTCCAAAAGAGGTGATGCTTGTGTCAGCATATCATTGTTACATTGGAATAAATTCTGACTGAATTTTTTATTAGCCTTTTCGTGCACATCGGGTAAGGCGCAAAATTTATTTTCTATACATGGCGTACTTGTTTTGGCTAAAAACTCTTCAGTGAAAAGTTCTTCTATCGACTCAGCAGAGCTTAGAAGTGGTACATTAGTGTCAGTCTTTGGTTGTTTGTCTAAATTGCTATTGATATCTGATAGATTGCACTTTGCTTCTACATTATTATTTTTATTATATTCAAAAGTGCAGTGTGTTACTGAGAAAACTTGAATCGTATTTTGAGAAATATTCTTACGATCTTCCCTACGTTGTTCCACTAATATTTGGCTTTCATCTAGGATGCTATCCACTAAGTTCTCAGCTTCGGACCGAATAGCGTCTAAATCTCTGTTTTCAACTTTGTTTTTAACTATATCATTACTGACTTGGTCGAATGTTGTATTTGGCAGAATTCCGTTAATACCGTTATTAATAAGAAGTTGTCTAATCACATTTTGAAAATTAGTTGTGTTGTCTTCAAATTCTTCATCAGGAAGATCTTCTGCATCCTCGCAAATATTGTTCAATTCCTCTGCTTCTATAGCGCTATCAAGAACTCTAAGGGCTTCCTCCACGCTATTTATTTCGTTGCTTTTATCAGACGATATACTTTTTATTGAGGAAGATTCTTCTCTCGGTATTGTAGGAAGTTCTAAGATGAGAAAAATTAAAGATTACATTTTGAGATTACATTTTGTATATCACTATTTTAGACATTTTAACTAGAAGTACCAAGGGAAATTAATTACTATTTTTTAGTAATAAAGAAAAGGCAACGGATATGCAACAATTATTTAAAAAAAATGGATTTAACGGGTTTTGTTCCGTATCTCCTCAACTTGTTTCGTTACGAAATTTCTTGCAGGATATTTTTTAGACGTCCTCTAAACACAGATTTTAAAATGTTTTAAACAAAATAATTTTCAGCAGCCCAACTTTTTTTTACATTATAGTTTTAAACAAAAGACTAAAACATTTTGTTTTAAACGTTGCAATCCTGGTAAGAGGTGATACTCAAAAAGAATAACAACACAAAAGGAATGAAACGGTTGAAAACTTCTAATCTGTAGCAATAAGAGTTAAATTGTTAAGAGTTGAGAAGCAGCGTTAATGGACCATATAAAAATTAAATGTCCAGTTGATTATACATTAACGGCTGATCCTAATCTTGTGGTGTGACAAAATAAATTTTAAATTTTATTTAAGACGTCAATCGGCATAGCCGTAATTAAGGTGTTATTTTGTGGTTATCAGCCGTCCTGAGTAAATTATGAAGCAAAGAAAATCAAGTAAGCAATCTTTCATAAAAGCATATATTTTTGGATTTTCTACATTTATATAAATAAAACTGTCAATCAATCAATGAAAAACTTACTTCACAAAAATAAACAACTCACCTTCTTCCAATGCTATTTCAGAATAGTTCTGTGTTTCAGTCGGATAAGATTCGATTTCTATGATGGTAGCTGGTTGAGATTCTTCGTGATGTGTAACTAATTCGACGTGTTTGTGATCAATACTAGTGACATCAATTGGCACATTTTCTTGTACAATAGTTCCCCCTCTTGCGTCTTTATCATTAACTTTTTCATTTGTGTGAAATGAATCAATGCTTACATTTGTGCAGTTAACTACATTACTATGATTTGAGGTTAGATTTGGTTCAGTGGAAATTGAATATTGAATTGATGTGGGCACAAAGAATTCAGTTGCTGAACTAATTGCTATATCTTGCAATAACTCCTCGTTCGTTTGTTCGCTTTCCACTTGTGATGATTCTACGAGATTACGATTTCTAGTGTATGATGACGGTTCTATAACTACACCGATCTCATTCTGGTTCTGAATATAATCCACAGCATTGTTGTTTTCAATGTTTTCAAGGTCAGCTGGTGATATAGGTCCATTATTATTATCAATATCGTCGACAATTAAATTTTCCTAGAAGAATCCACTCATCAATTACTTTAGTGCAGGAAATAATATTAAAAACCTACATTACTATTGTTTACGGCTGGAATGGCATTAGCCGCTGACACACTTCTTTGACTTTCCGGTGATAGAGCTCGAAATATTGGATATTCTGTTTTGTTACTTTCAACTGAGCCAGATTCGTTTCTAAATTCCTGTAAGTATATACTTTTAAATTTTTAACTTCGACATATATAAGTCATAAAAAAGCAAAGGCAGACACATATAAGTTAGTGCAAATACTTATTAAGCAATAACAGCAGTAACACGTCTACTAAAAGTTATTATTAAAAAATTATGATACTCTTTAATTATAATAGAGATTTTATATTGCCAATTTCCTCCTTTCTTCATTAAAAAGCCCATTAATATAATATGCACAAATATGACTATCAATCTAAATAGTCCTATATAAATTTCTTGCTTAAATATGTCTTAATTTGAAACTTTTGAAAAGCTGAAATTGTAAAAATATACTACAAGGAAGCATGCAAATGATATTTCTTTCCACGGACTCATCATCAACGGCAGTAGCAACGTCGTAGGATGTTATCCGGCTTTAAGACTATATCCTTTCTGAATTGGAGAGTATTCTCACAAGTTAGCAACATGCAACGCATAATGATCTCTATTTACATTATTTACTTCGGACTTGTCAATAAATACAAAGCAAGACTCTTCGCTCAAACATTTCTAGCGTTCTCTTTGAGACAACACTGATCTTTTTTGGCTATACAAAGCTCTTGCAGAAATCATATTCGCGCTCCCGTACAACAAAACCTGCAGAGTGCGCTTTAATCAGCTCAATACCAACTGTAGGAGATGCGGGGAGGAGATCCTTCTCCGTGTCCTCCATTTATATTAAAAAAGCAAACGTTTCAAGAAGAGCTACAACCAGATCAAAATTAAGACCAACCAAATAAATTTCAACGCTAAACAAATCAAAATCAAGCACACCTATTAAAAAAAAAAAAATCACATCAAAGTCAGCGTCAACTCTTTCAAATAAATGACAACTTCTTCAAGTTCAAATACAACCAAATAAACTTCAATAGCAACCATTTTAACATGCAAAACTGCAAAACGTTGTTACAGTGAATTGAAAATTTCATCTCAGCCAAAAAATGTAATATTGGTGAGAATTATCTCAACAACAGTGCATCGATCAACTCGCTTCGGCATTTGGCGATGAAACACCATCTAAAACCACTGTATATCATTAGTTTAGTAGATTTAATCGTGGCCGTCGTTCGCCGAATTTAAAACATCGATGCAGTGCATGAACTGATAATGCATGATCGTCATATGACATACCGTGAGTTTGAGGCTTCACTGGGCATTAGTAAGACCAGTATATAAAAGATTTTACATGAAACTTTAGTCGTGAAAAAGATTTGTTCACGTTGGATTCCGCATAATTTGACGATCGCTCAAAAAAAAAGGCTCGTGTCGATTGGTACAAAGAAAACACAACTGTGGTGCATCAAAATTCGCGTATGACATTTACATAGGTGACAATTCTTGGATCTATGCGCATAAGCCAGAAAGTAAACAGCAGTCGACTGTATGTGTCTCTCCAAAATAAGCTAAACCCAATAAAAGTTGTTCGCGCAAAAATCACTTTGAAGCAAATGGTTGCCTATTTTTTGGCATAAATGGACATGTGGCTACAGTGCCACTAGAGGACCGTAGAACGGTCAATTCTGAATGCTACACAACTAGTTGTTTGTCAAAATTCTTCGAAGAAATAACAGCAAACAAGAATAAACTACATGTTTAACGATTTTTGACGCCAGAAGGAGCAGTTAGTGCGTTCAAAATGCATGTTTTGCAGATATCTCAATCGGAATTGAAAAAGTGCTATAA
Source organism: Dasypogon diadema (assembly GCA_006980735.1). Taxonomy (NCBI): domain Eukaryota; kingdom Metazoa; phylum Arthropoda; class Insecta; order Diptera; family Asilidae; genus Dasypogon; species Dasypogon diadema. The sequence goes on along the minus strand of QYTT01091833.1, from coordinate 47,475 downwards.
AAATTGATTCAAATGTATGCAAAAGTATATCGATCGTCGCGGAGAATATTTTGAATAGCAATAATATCATTTTCAGTGATAATATATTTGTTTATTTATTATTGGATAAATAGCAAACTGCCTATCCGTCAATTTTCGATATTAAAACAATCGAGGCAGATATCCTGAGTATGCAGGATTTTATTTCATCTATTTTCAGTAAATTTGTACGTAAATACTGCACTTCTCTAATTAAAGATATCACCATAATATAGAAAGTTTGATGAAAGGGCATTGTGCAATTAAGTGAAGTTATATATTTTACTCCATTTACATTAATTGTCGTTAATATCTAATTTCAAACACATTTAATATTTTCTAAAACATTTCCTTCAATCATTTAACTTCCAAATCATAATTTATGATACAAATAAGAATTAAACATCTGATAATAAGACAAGAGTGTGGACAATTCATCTAAAAATAAGTATTCTCACTAAAAAAAAATTGTAGACCATTTGCAATAAATGCAATAAATTATTAAAGTGTTAGTAATTGACATGCTTTCATTGATTAAAAAGAATGTGGCATGCAGCTGCAATCACAGCACGTGCAGAAAGCAAAAAGTGAACATAGTAACAATCAATACCTTCTGATCCGATTCATGATTAAGCTGTGTCGATCAAAATTAATCAATTAATGGGGATATACACAATTTAGGATAATGCAGTCAATATAGAAATTATGTAGGAAAGTATATGGTATTAACATAATCACATATCAAATGCTTACCTCGAACCCCTGCTTTCTTCTACGACAGCACACACAGCCAGCAAGAACAGTTCCAAGGCTTAAAAATGCTACAGTTGCGATGAGTAATGCATTATGTTCTCCTAAAAAAAAAAAAAAGAAAAAAATGTTCATTGAATCGATTTCCATCATACGTTTACTGTAAAATAATTTTATTTCAGTTTTCATTTTCCCGAAAACTGAGAAAATTGCAGTATAAGGAAATAGTAAAGGGCAGTAAGTATTATTAACCATTTTTTATTAATAATTTTGTAGAGCCTTGTTCTTTTATTTTAGCCAGAAAACGGATTACCATGCCTTTCTCCCATGTTCTCGCAATTATTTTGCAAAAAATTCTTTCGTGATAGCGAAAAATAATGCTCATACTTGAAATGTGTACACCAAAGAACACAGATATAAAAAAAATCAAAACGTTAATTCGTTGGAAATGTTTTCCACTACACCGTCTCATTCTACCTAGGAATTCAAAGTATATGATTAATCGAGTATATACCTAGTGATATGGAGTTATACAATAATATTGATCTACATTTCCAATAAAGGAACAAAAGCAGAAAAAGTTGTCGCCATAATTCCATCGTTAAATTAAATATTTCTTTTAATGGCGACATTACTAAAAATCAAAATAAACATAGTTGTAGAGCTTTGTAAACCGCATTGATGCATTGCAATGTTTATTCCATTCATATATGAAGCTTCAATTCATGCGATAGAATATGCCGTAGATAACTACGTGCATATTCATGCTTTATACCCAAGTCCCAAAAATTTGTTCTCTTAGCACGAAAAACTTCGACAGAATAGAAATTGTATAAATAACATTTCAATTTTTGCCTTGTGTATGAATGTTTACAAAACCTGAGAAATAAAAGTTTACATATTCTGCACTTTGGAGTGCATTCATACGTTATAGAATGCATTACTTGAAGCACCTTGAAGTTATACGAAGTTGAGTCACCTATAAAAACTCCTGTCTGATGCTTATTGAATAAGT
>QYTT01091833.1:0-21515 GCA_006980735.1 Dasypogon diadema | reverse complement strand
TCTCGTGTCCCAAGTTTTCACTTATCACAGAACAGAAACCGAAAAAATTTTATACGGAATATCAATAACTTGAAACAGCGAAAGAGATATGCCAGTGTTGTGCTGTGTAAATACAACACCTAGCACATAGCTTTCAAGTCGTGCTCGAATATGTTTATCCCGATCACCGCCTTGTCTAATACTCTTCTTGCAGTACACTAATCAAAACTTTCTTATATAACCCAGTCGTGGACCACCATCATGCCCAAATAATGGGAAGGCAAGGTTTAACTCCACAAATTTATACCGTTATCGATATCATCGTTGGTGCTTCGACAATTTCTCAAGATCGTTGCCAAAAATTAATAAACGGGTGTGGTGAAAACCCTGCTCTTCTTGAAGGGATTGCTCAGTTCAGTTCAAAGCGAACATCGTAAATTGCATTGTAATTGAGTTTAAAATGGAATAAATAATATTTTAATACAATACTTTGTTTCCCTTCTACGCCAAAAGGGATATTAGTAAGTTAGCGTATTAGTATTTGAAAGTTCCTTAAGAAGAGCAGGAAAATTTTTTGCATTATAAGCTACATGCGGTGTTTTTCTTCAATTTTATAATAGTGTTCTGCCTAGAAAATTGCAATATATAATATATTCCTTTTTTTCATTTCTATATTCACATTACACCCGAAAGACAAAACATCTAGCAAATAATTTTAAAATACGGGTATTTAAACAAAATTTTAACAAATTTTTATTTTTAATTGAAAAGTTCATCATTCCTCTACAAAACTCTATAAGTTTGACAATTCTGTTTAAAAAAGTTTTGTTATGATTTAAGTAAAGTTTGAAAAAAATTTGAAAAATAGTTACTAACGTACTCGGGTACAGTACACAAAATAAAGTCGAAATAGAAAGTTTCGATATGTAGAAAATTATGTCTAAAATAACTATAAATAAATTTGAGTGATATTTACAATAAATATTCTTAAACCATTAAAGATCACAATTATTGTATGCATATCCTTAAATTAAAATAATGTATACGACTATAATTCACGTTCATACAGAAGTAATTCTATACTACAGTCAATGTAATGTTTTTCACTCATGTATGTATCATAGAAATTCACTAAAAAAAAATAATGAAGGAGAAAAAACTAAGCATCACCACCATCAGGGCGATTTCTGTCTCTACTACTACGCTGCTCTCTATCTCGATTGTCGAACTGTCTCATTTTCTTTTGATACTCCTGCTGTTGCTTAATAAACGAACTTAATCTGTTGAGCAGGAATTGCTTATCATGACCTTCGAGTACAAGCTGATTTTTCAACACTTCAACCATATGCTTATTTGCATCGGATACAGCGTAATAATAATATAGAAATAGCGTAAGAACTACAAAGCATGGAATTGCAAAGCCAGCCGTTCCCAAAAAGAATATGAAATTTTGGAAGAATGATGGCATTTTCATGAAAGCTGTGATAGCGGCATCCCAAACTGAACTAAGTCCTCTGAATGGGCCACAAGATCTGGATGGCATTATTTCAGCAATTGCATATACTACAGGGACCACGGCTATAACATATGAAACTAGCAGAATAAACATAAAGAGAGATTTTGATCTAGATGCCCTGTACAATACTGCAGATGGTCTAGAATTTACCAAACATGCAAATTTCTTTATATAAAACATAAAGAACGTTAGAACTGTGGCGATGGCTGGAAGAAACGGTGAATAGAAGCTCCCAAGCCAGCACAAAGTTTGTGAGTATACGATATCAAGGACATGTTTCGATAATTCAAACTCCTGTTCACCTATAAATCGGGCGATTTTTGTTTTAATATGTTTAGCAAGCATGGCTCTGGGGAAATTTACAAAAAACGTAACAAATATATGTGTTACAAAGTCAGTGATGACTAATTTATAAAATTGTTGCCCGACAAAAGTTTCCCAGCACTGTGGCGTTCCTAAAGTTTTACCATAGCATTCATTCCTGCTCTTAGGTATAATCAAAAAATAAAATCTACTTAAAAGTACAGCGAGGGAAGAGAGTCTCAAGAATACTGTTCGGAACAGACTTATTTTAATAACGAACATTGGAGAATATTGTTCGAATTGAACTAAATAATTGAATAAAATTGGAACTAAAAGATTCAGACACACGATAGCCACATAAGGTAAGAACTCATAGAATAATATCGCAAGTTGCTGTTGATGTGATGTGATAATTTGAATTTCCTCTTCTTCGCTTGATGGTTCTTCTGACGACGATGAGGATGAGGAAGTGAAATTAAAATTTTTTTGGAAGAGTGTAAGTGGTTCGTCCTGTCTAAAATTTGGTTCTAAATACTTCAGACTTACATTAAATAAAAAGTATATAATTAATGCAGACAATGCTAGAATAAGTAGAACGAAAATGTTCACCACAAATCGTATAATTATCAGTTTACACATAAAATCACGAGATCGGTTGTGACGCTCGTATTCCATCCGTTTTGCATGTAGCAGTCCCTTAATCTCATTGTACAGCGCCTTGTGTTTTATATCTGCTGATTTTTCATTGTGTATACAGAAATCCCATCCTCCAAAGATCAAATTGCAATACTGATAGAACTGACCTTCACCGTCAACTAAGCGATCCTTGAATTCACGTGAAGCTGATTTTACAATAGACGCCAGAGAAATAAGAAAATATACTGCTGTGATGCTAACATAAGCTAAAGGAAGATCATAATATATCTCGTCTCTATACTCATTCAGACTAGAATTTGTTTCGTAAGGATGATAGCCGAATATTTTGTTCGTGTACATTCCATAAAACATGAGAGTTTTCTCCATGAATCCTGTACCTTGAATTATGTCCAATATATAAAATTTGTCAGTTGTACTGTTAAAATAGCCTTCGGCGCAGCATTGAGTCGAATTGCTTTCCACTACTGGATCACATGGTGCGTCTTTCGGCTCTACGAGTACTACATGTGGTATCACAATAAAAGATAATATCAAAAGAAATATCACTAAATTTAAAAACATCAACCATCGAAGAAACAGAAAGTAAGCCACAACTCCTGTTCCAAAATTTCCTTCGATTTTTTTAAGTGAATCTCTCCAGAGTTCCATTTTAGTGACTATTTCAGTCCACTTTGTTTCGAACTGTTGCCAGGCTTTACGTCGTTGCCACTTAATTTGATCTAATCCTTGCAGTCTAAGTTTAGTCGCATTCTATTAAAAATAAATAAAAAACTTTAATATTTTATATCTAATTGTTTTTGTTTTCATTTCTTTACCTGTAATTGAGCTTTCATTTCTTTCTTTTGTGCCATTGACACTGGCATAGTCTTAATTTCATGAATCTCTTCCCATATTCGTTCCTCATCTGTTAGATCTTGTGACAGATCTGGCAACATTGCTACTTGAACTTCTTGGTATTGTGATCCACGTCTGACCGTCGAATTTCTACGTCTTGTGGCAGTATGTTGTCGTCGTCTTGTGCCTTTGGTGTCATGTTGGCTTGATCGAGCACGTCTTGTAGTTGCTACAAATGAATAATAAATAAATAACAGTTTCATACTACACCCTGTTGTTATTTGTATTTATGGCAATTTTGTAAAGAAATACTTTATATGTAGATATATAATTTGTGGATCTAATTACTCCACACATTTTAAAATATTTGGGTTAGAGTTGATAAAGACTATTGGACAATTATAAAACAGTTGATTTTATACATTTTTTCTTCATACAATATTAAGAGGATTGAATTAGTAATATTCAGATGTTATTAATATCTAATAATCAACCAACAACCACTTATTGACTTAGTATACAATAACATTGACAGTACAAGAAAAGATTGTAATTAAGAATCTTCATGAAAACCTAGGATGATGAAGTCGGATCGTGATCCCAAAGAGTACCCTGGGGCGGATGAAATTTCATTTGTTTTTTAACATTTCAATATTACGAATTGGATCCACACTTTGGTGAATAGGCATGTCATAGTGCGTGTGTTGTCACCAAATTTGTGCCAACGAAATGTCTGGTCTGCTTCTTTTGTATTATAAATCAATCTCTACTCGCGTTTAGAGTAGTCTATGAGTGTCTCGGTCGAAGTACTGATGATGATTAATTTATTTACTTTCTTTATTTCGCCCGGAAAGAAATTTCCTATACATGTGCACATTTTTCCAGAATTTTTCTAATTTAATTTAAAATGTTAAGGTCCAGCAAGTGTCTCTATCTTATATGCTGAAGAAATGCACCTACGGTAGAGGACATTGGCAGTGGGGAATATAGACTGGTGTAATTACCCCCCCATATATTCCGCCAGTTGTTCTCCGTTGTCGAATAAAGTTCCATAAATACAGTAAATTTTCTAGTGGTGCGGAGAAACTAAGCGATTGGGGACTCCCATTCCATCAGCCAGCGTTACCGGTTTCAGAGCACAAAGTCCAAGCTATGCTCTGGGTTGAACCAGCGGCAGATGTCCACGAGATCATCCATGTTTCATACATGTTTCTAAGCATGTTTCTAAGCTGAATTTCAACTTGTTGACTGGAACTATGTGGAAATATGTGGATTCGGGTCCACATTGAATACGATTGCTTCATTTATATCAAAGTAGAGAGCCCACCAATTTGCAATAACACCCGTGATGGAGTCCGAAACTGAATTTGGGAAATATATATAGATGAACCATGAATTATATGAATTATTCTTGGCCCCTAAACTAGTCAATTTCATAAAATCTGTCAAGAGTTAGAGATAGCTTGGTCACATGTTTAGAATGCTTAAGTTTGTTCTGAAAGGACAACGTGCAAGGATGTCTGTTTACGTTGTACGTCATTAACTGACGAGAATGCGCTGGAAGTTACAAGCTGTGAAGAAGCGTAAAAGCAGCTAGGGTCATGCTAACGTTAATATAAGAGGTGACGATCACTCTTAAATATGTATATGCAGAAAAATATCCGTGCGAAGAAATCTGCACAGATTTCCTGATTTTATGTAAATGTTTGTTTGTGTGAAATGACCCTTGTGACTTTTATGAAAGAATTGAAACTTATAAATTCTATCAATTCTAATATTGTATAACACAATTAATTAATTTTAGTATAATTCTTAAAAACTCATCTTTTTAAAATTCAGACTTTATTAAAGGTAAACGAGTAAAATTTAAAGCAAATAACAACTACTTGAAGAGTACTTACAAGACAAATTCTTGAAACTTTTTATTTCATATTCAGTTAATACTTTCAGTTTTCTCACTAAGCTATTCATTTTTAAATATGCGAACTTTAGCACAGCAGTAAAAATTGGAATTGTGTAACTCATTTGAAAACTCAGAAAATTAGAAACGTTCTTTTCCGTTGATGAGATCTAATTAAATTGAGAAACATTTTGAAAAGCACCACCAATTTTAAGAACATAACATCACTTCTAAAACGAACTTGATTCGTTCAAAAGTGCTAACTGAAGTTTTATTAAAAAGAACGTCAAAATTCTGTGTAAATTAACACCTTCCTGAGGTAGCACAAAACGCGGAACTAACTCTATTTCTTACAGAAAATGGGCTGGAACTAAAGTTAAAGCAAAGCTTTTTTTTTCTTTATAGACACATATACCACTTGTCCACATGGTCGTCAAAACAAATCATGTGAAATTGAAGCACATTCGAATTAATCTGCAGTTTCCGGTGTTCTTTATTATTTCAGAGCTATGTAAACTTTTTCCATGTGATTAAAACTATGTAAAATGCTGTTATACAATTTTATTCACGTAGGAGAACTATAGAAATCTTTTAGATATAAACAATTTAATATTCACCTGCACGATTCTGTTTTGATGGAAGCAGAGTAGCAATTGCGGCTGGATCACGTTGAAGTCCCTCCCAATCTGCGGGGTAGCTTTCCTGATAAAATTCACCTCCGGCTTCCTCCCATCCCTGTGTTTTACTCACTCGAGACTTTCGGTCTTTACCTCCCGACATGTTTGGATGACTACGTACCTGTTAACTAAGTAAAGAAAACAATTATTGTGAACATTGCTTATCTCAACATTCAGTAAATCTGATAATTATAGTGAAATCTAATATTGCCGAATAAATTACAGTGTAAAAACCCTTGAACTGTTACTCATCTCGAGAGTATAAAGTGGAAGTTAATGAAAATCGGATGGATTATCTAATCTCATACCAGGTATATCTTTAGTGCCATAAAAATTTCTCTCATTATCAGCAATTAACTAAGCTGATGGGGATTTAAATACTCATAAAAAGCAGAGCTCTCTTATAAATGCCAAACAAATTCATAAAAATGTATGACTACACTGAACTTTTGTATTTTTTCATACACGACGGTCACATGTGTATTTTTTGTAAGATTGCATTCTGACATAATTTTTGTTTATTTTGTTGTACTAGAAATTATAACTTTGAACCGGAACGCACATGTGAGTCTCAGAAGTTTTTATTTACAATTTTTTCTCTCTTAAATTTCAATCCATGTTTTTGCGCATTTGCAAATTTCATTATTAATTGAAATCTTCTATGAATTTAATAAAAAGAAATACAGCAATCCAATACAATATTATATTGTTATCTGCAAAATGTACTACAAATTTTATCATAAGTTATTGCACTTCTGAGATCGATGCTCTTGCGATATGAGGGATAAAGTCGCTATTGTCTGATATTTTGAATGAATATGCCTTTTGGGCTTTTATGAGTTCACGACTGTGATTGTCGCTAAGTTTTCATCTATACGTGTAAATGTATGAATTTAGTACATGAAGGATAGGTGATTAAATATTTACATATGTGGACGGAAAGACAGTTGAAGAAACTAAACATTGGATCCAATAGGCTCTGTTCAAGAGCAAATAATGCCCATCATTAGGGAGCCGTGAACTTAGTCCGGGAAAATGAAAGAACGCGATCAATAAACAGCAGCAAATAATGCAATATATAAAGGAACTTACAAGGATTTTGTCATCAACAAGAAGTAGCAAATATAGAAGGCAACATCAAAGGGAGGACGTCAAACCAGAGGACCAAACCGTCATGACTCCATTTCTTAATAGTCTAAGGGACGAAGGAAGGTCCATGAAAATCACAAAAAGCAGAATTGAATGGCAATTTCCAATAGGCTCAGTTGTACACAGTTCATATAAATACCAGGGGAAATATATAATATATTACCTAACGAATATTTTGAAATAGTGAAAAAAGTAATAACCGCGGTAATCGTCGAAAGCACAAGTTTTATGACAATTTTTACATTGTCGTGAAAGATATTCCGTACACAAGTAGAACATACTCACAGTACATGATATAATTCTTATCAACCATATGTACGTGGAGTCGGGAGTTATTCGCTATAAAAAACTGTCTAGTGCGATAACCATTCACTATCTAGTGAATGTCACTGCGATGTGAAATTCATCACCAGTGAACTGAATAGTAGTTGTACGATGAGCAATTCACTATCATTAAATTAATGTGATTCCAAAATAGCTACCAATAAATGCAATGCCTTCCCTCCCTCTAAAAAAATTGAATTTTCAAATTTAGTCACAAGTCCTTAGTATTCCTTGTGGACGACTTAAGTTCACACAATAACAAAATATGGTTAAAAATCAAAAAATTGAAGAAAATGAATTTCTATATTTTTGCCCTAAATTGTAGCAGAGACCCCTATAAGAAGACCACCACCGTATTTGTCAAAATTCACTTCCGTTTAGTTGCAAAATATATTTTTGTAAAGCCTCATTCTGAGCTACTGCGGAGTATTATGCTTGCGGATTCAATTTTCCTCCCATCCTACCATACGCGAATCTTTGTTAGAGTGACATCTGGCGCAGCTATTAGAAACAGTGGACTTCATTAGAGATGGAGGCCACCCGTGTACCTGTGTGTGTTTAATCTTTGCCTAAAGAAAAATAAAACAGTTGTATTGGCGTGCAGTGCATACCTGGAAGAGTTTGGGTTTGGAGTACGAAGTCCTAAAGCAGTTTTGTGGACTTAAGGATCCTCCTAAGGTGTTTACTAATATTGATCTAGGAAGCTGAGGAGTCCATCAAATCAGCTATTGTGGAAGAAACGGAGAAATGGACTAATGACAATGATTGGCATATTGACAAGGAAAATTCTTTAATCTATAGAGACTGTGATTCATATAAAGGACCCAGAAAAGGTGACGAAAATTAAGAGTAGCAAGCCAGTATATGCTGGAAAGTGCACAAAGAATAATGAAGAACATACAGGAAGTACGCAACACCTGAACGATAAAGAACTGATATTACCGTCGCATAACGTAGATAAATCATTTTAGTTAAAAATGCAGATACCTCCTTGTTGCAGTAGGCTCTTTAACTATAGATTTCAGAACGATTTTCCACTACCAAAATTAATTATTCTGCATCGCATTTATCCACAGATCGCCGTAAGACATATCTTTTTGTGCAAATAAAGACATTTTGTTTTGTCTAACTTAATGTGAAAGTCCTCATTTAAATGTATGGTAATTCGTTTTTTTATCTTACCTTTCCGACTTTTTCTGTCTTTGTCTTTTTTGATTTTTTCAAGCACCAAAGACGTTTTTACAATGACTATGTCTATGTCTGCTTGATTCTATGTGCAACACTGTGTGGTTAAATTCAACTGAAAAGGCGTTTCGTCTTGTTTTTGTCTCTTTTAAGTATTCATTTTACTTAAACTTTTTCTCGCTATAAGCAAAAGCTACTATTTATCACCTCAAAATTGTATATTAACGTTACGCATTTTGGAATTTTGTTTATGTTACGTTATTACTCTCCTCTTCTTGGTGTGCAGAAACCACGCGACAAATAATCAAAATCTAGTTTTATAGAAAGCACGTTGGAATGCGCGTTGAAAGTAGTATTTATTATTATGAACAAAAGTACCTTTTAGTATTAGCCTTACAAACACGTAAGAAACCAACTTGATTTTCAATTTCGTATAGAGCTTGGGAAATTTAAAAAAAAATCAACTTTTTCGAGTAATCCTCCACAATTCTTGCATACGTATTGCACATTTTGTTTTCTCTTTACCAGATACAGCCTTGAAAAAACAAAAATGAACTTCCCAGTAAATGAACGTTTTTTTCCACTTGGAGAAACAGTTGTACGAAACGCACCTGTTGCTTAGATGCCAGCCCGGTGATGTTTCGTTGTCGTTGATTTTAAACCCGTTTCCTCATTTATAACATTAAATAAAAAATTAATCACACGTTTAAGAATACCTTCAAATGAATCGGATGTTTTTTAAAACCTAGTTGAATTGATTTAAACAATTTATTATAACAAATCACTTTATTCAAAATGTTGTGCGAGATAAAATTTATTTAATTATTCATTAACGTTTCCAGTAAATAAAAACAAAAATGTAAAAGCACATTAAATTCATACACACGTTAATCACACACACTCGGTATGTTCTATATTGTTATGACTTCGACTGGCTAACTCTCTCATCAATTACTTTGGCACCTTCTTGGCATAGATCTGTAAGCTTTCAGGTCAATTTATTAACAGTTTTTTTTTTAATTTAGTATGTACCAAAGCTTTTAATTCATTTACATTTTTTGTCTTCTTTAGAATTACCATTTTCTTTTATATGCTTTAGAGATGTTCAATTAGGTTTAGAATCAATGACTGTGCAGGGCATTCTAAAATCTTTATATTGTTATATTGAAGCCATACGAGATCATTTTTAGCTATGTGCTTGGAGTCTCAATTTTGTTGAAATATAAATTCCGACAATTAATACATTTCTAATAGATATAGAATGTACTTGTATTCTAAAATTCAGTTCGAACTTCATTCCTAATTTAGGTAAATAATTTTATTAGTTCAATTACTGTTTGCATAACAAATAAGTTCATTAATTTTCATAATTTTTTTACAAAACTGACATCAAGATAAATTTCAAGTTAATAACGGCGTTTACTTCTCTCGGACTTGCTTAAAGAAAGAAAAACAGAAGAAGGAGAACTAATTCTATACTCGATGGATTCCAACCGTTCTTTTAAGCTTTCATAACTCCGTTGGCCAAAAGAACACAGCTACAGTTTAAATAAATAAATCTATTACTTAAATTTTCTACGGGAAAATAGATAGCGCTTGTTGTAAGCTTTTGATTTTATTCATCATTGAAACTAACACAAATATAAAAAAAAGTAACTTTAAGGCAAATGTGTAGTTTCCATGTAATAGACCTAACCGAATAGAATTATTAACAAACGCACTTTTAAGCTGTGTTCTACTGAGCAGTGAGCACACCAAGTTTTGAACAGGTGAAAAGATTGACTGCAGTTTTTCAAGTGCAGAGTTAATTTTACTACCAAGCGAAATCAGAGATAAGTTCAAATTTGCCTTAAAATCGAGTTTGCTAACATTTGTATTGGTTTTTATTGTTTATCACAACAAACACAAAAGTAATCAATAAGCGCCATCTGTTTTCTCGTAGAAAATTTAAATGACCGAAAATTTATTACCTATGTGAAATATTAAACTTAGCTGAACTAACGTAGCTCCTGTACTCCGCTGGCAATAGAACGTAACTTTATACATGATAGCTGTTCTCAATCCCTTTAATAATTAGATTTTACTACCATTGAGGCTTTTCTATTATACGGATAGTATGCGGGTTAATAAACTGAGTCTTCGTTTTTTCTGGGTTTATGCCTTATCCAATAAACTTATAGAAAAGGCTGCAAAATTTTTCAAAATTAGTGCCGAAACTTCTTTACTTTTGACATGTAACCGGGCCACCTTCTGAGGTTTTGGAGTTGTATATCTTACAGAATTTTGTCAAGTACTTAAGAATTTTGTGAATTTCTCTCCTGTTTGAAAGCAACTGAGGTTGATATAAAATTTTAATCAAATTAAATCTGTTCCGTAATTACATTCTACACAATACATTAAAATATGAAACCTGTCAGCGTTAAATTGATTTAGTTTAAAAAACTGGAAAATTGCCATCGAATTCCTCATCTTTAGATATTTATATTTTCTGTTAAAACATTTTCACCAGCTTGGATAACGGGCTTCCAGAAATTAGTCACCACATTTTTATAAAGTTTTAAGAAACTAAAAGCCATCGTCATCAAGCTATTTTTGCTTTTGAGGACTTGTAACCAGAATATTGACCTACTTCCGAACTTCCTTAACATTGAAATAAAAGGGCACCTTGGGATTGAGAACTTTTGAAATTATCCTTAGTGAATTTACTCAAAATATTCAATTTTTTCGTGTTTACCACCGACTAATCACCCAAAGGGAAGTGAAAATTAAGCATAAACATGAAATGTGCAAAATCTGTTTACACATCCCCCGATCAGCCAGCCACTCGCATTTTTACTGAAGTAAACAAAGCACTTTGACCCTTCAAATTGCGTTCATGAAAAGAGAAAATATTCGAGCAATCCTTGACCAAAATAATATGTGATCAGTAGTTGCGAGTGTTTTTCCTCTTAATTGTATATATCACATCATATTTGGAGCACCGAACTAGGGGTCACCGCCCTGTAATGCAAAAAATTTCTTTTGTTTTCAAGTTACCTCTACGAATCTACAGCACACAGCACGCACTTTTCACATCGAATAAACATTTAAAATCGTTTCAAATGAAATTGCAAATCTTTTATTTTAAAAGAAAATGCTCGTATTTTACTTTGAATAAGCATTTTCTTCTTTATGCCATTCAATATTTTATGGAAATTTCACTAAAAAAATCCTAGCCACGACCGACGACAGCACAAGACGTCTTTTGCAAACAGAGTTACCATCATTTTGGTATAATTAAGTGCTTGAGGTAGTAGATTAGATCCAATAAATGTTCCTCAGTTTTGTTTGAGAATTGCAAACGAATTGAATTTACCAATAACATTTTTTGGAAAATGTGAACATATAATTTTCAATTAATAACGTTATTACCGGAAAATGTGACATCTTATAAAAATATCAAGGAATTTTGATTTGCAGTGGCCTTACTAATTTTAGTACTACCGTGCTCTTGTTTTTTTGGTTAGGACGATGTTGTGTTCGGCAAGTTGACATATTTGCCAAGAAGTGTGAATAAGTTGTGTAAAATTTAAATAAATAACGCAACGTTATTTAGAATTACATCGCTGGAAATATACATCGTGGGCTCTTAAATGTTCAGACATAAAAGGCTGTGGATAGAGTAAACTAAACAAATATAGGTATGCAAAAAACACCGAGAGCGCATGGTGGCTTCAAATCACGCTAATTTTTCCTGTCAAAAATGTAGTGATGTGCCTATTTTTATTTTCTAAATTTGCTGAGGTTGAATTAAAATTTGTGCTTATCTCTGTAGTGCGCTTAAAGGGACTGTTTTCGCTACCCAAATGTGTTTTATTTTAAGAATAACTGCATTTGAAATACGTTAGAATTTAGATGATGCAAACTTTTGTCACAGCAGCAAATAAGTATAATTTCTGACGAATAATATGTGGGTTTCTGCTTTTCAAGTTGAATGAATTTACAAGGTAATATGGAGCAGACAGCGGCCGTTGCAGCATTAGCTAATGAACTGGCCCAAGCTGTGGAAGTCATAATGAGCTCGCAGACTTCACAGCAAGCCAGAATGGAGGCTTATGTGGCTTGTGAACGGTTTAAGGAGGCGTCACCCCTTTGCGCTCAAGCTGGACTTTATCTTGCCAGTGGACAGTACAGTGCCAATGTGAAGCATTTTGGGCTTCAGCTGATGGAGCATACCATCAAATTTAAATGGAATAGCATTTCACAGCAAGAGAAGCTATTTATTAAGGTAGGATTGAGAGACTATATCAGAGGTGTTAACGGTATTAACCTAGAGATTATTGTTGCAGGAAAATGCTATGAAACTGCTTTTGGTGGGTGTTGGTCCCGCCGAAGACACAACCTTGTCATATATGAAGGATGCTTTGTCTCGTGTTATTGTCGAGATGATTAAAAGGGAATGGCCACAACAGTGGACAACTTTGCTCTCCGAATTGTCAGATGCATGTTCCAAAGGAGAAGCACAAACAGAACTGGTTCTTCTCATATTTCTCCGACTTGTGGAAGATGTCGCTCTCTTGCAGGTAGGATTCTTTTCTATTATTTTTATGGGGGTAAAATTAATAGCCTATAAATTGGGTTTCGCACTATAAAAGTTTAATAGTAGGCTCATTATTATAGTTTTAGGAAATATATTTTTGAAGGTTTAGCTACACCCTGAACATCGGTAATGTCCCCTTGCACATTGACGAGTTATTAAAAATCCTCGATTTCATAAGAAAAACACACAACGGCCACTACTACGGATGTCATGGGAAAAATTAATAGAGACTCCCACACGAGAGGGTATGGGCTGGGTGTTTTTGTAGAACTGAAAGGAGCTTTAGTTAATATGGATCTAAACGTACTGGTTAAAATATTATGAGAATTAGGAATAAGAGGGGACGCAAAACATTTTACTAGCGATTTTCTTCACGAAATGGCACTGCTAATGCAATGTTAATAGCTAAAGGATCAGAGCTGGGCAAGTACCAAAAAAAAAGTCTTAAGCACAAGTACCGAAGGCCTGAGTACTTGAGCATAAGTACAACTACCGCATGTATGAAAAGTACTTGCAACTAGGTTATACTACTAAAAAGTGCTGAGTACTTTTTAAAAGTACTTCTTAACAATCTCTGTATTGCTGGTATTTTCTACACAATAAAAAACTATTCACAGACAAAAAAAAGCAACCTTATTAACTCACTATAAAAAAAACTCAGATGTCAGACGCACACTCATAGAGCTCTTTTGCTCCACTTCTAAACCTCGAAAGCTCGAAAATTGTGCTTGTCCATTAAAAACCAAATTTTCACTGCTACGCGTGTTCATTTGTGCGCTAAAGTTATCTATCTCTGATTCTTGGCAGTAAATCAAAAAGAATCTGTTGCGCAGATTAATTGCTGTTGTCCTTTGTGCAGTGTTGCTGTGCCTTCATGCAGGGCGCACACACATACAAAACTGAATAAAATTCATAAAAAAAACAAACAGATTCTGTTTGTTTTTCTACGAGGGTTAGGTATTTTCTTATGTGTAGATACCCAGGAAGTCCAGAAATACTTAAGTGAAAATTTTAATGCTTAAGTACAAAGCTAAGTCTTAAGTGCAAGTAAATAGAATCAAGTACTTAATTCCAAGTATTATTAGGTGTGTGCATATGAAATCGCCGCTGATACGTAGATGGCGCTAGTCTCTGAATGCATTAGCAAAGGTTTCATTTTTCAGAAGCAATTTGTTTTTTTCATCGATTGAAAATGCCCGAATTTATGCCAAAAAAAAGCATTTGTGGGAAGTTCTCCTATTCGCCTTTAATTGGAAGAAAAGTGCAGCAGAAGCTCATCGAATGCTAGTGGAAGTTTATGGCCGGCACGCTCTTTCAGAAATATTTTGCAGAGAGTGGTTTCAACGTGGAAATGCTACTGATAATAATCGAGTACGCGTGATTGCATCACTCAATGACGACATCAATAAAATTCTCGCCTAGGACAGTGTCAATCTCACTGAGTTCAATGCATCCAAACCCCAAAGCTGTCTGATTACTCAATTTATTCACATATTTGGGTCCTGTCCGCGTTGGACAAAGTCCAAAAGAAAGCCTTTAAGCCTATTGGAGACGAGACGATTACCTCTAAAATTGATTCTCTAAAGCATTTTTCTTAAATGTGAAGAGCACACAGGGAAGAGGGTGAACGCCTTAGATTGACTTCCCCATGACAATTGTTGTTGCTTTTCTTTTAACGCCTATAGCCCATAGGCACTATAGCAAATGCCTCCATCAATACAAAAATAAAAAGGCTTCACTTTTCCAGTTTCTCGCCAAGTCCATTTCGTTACCTAATCTAAGGGTTCGATCAAAATCCGACTTAGCTGCTATCAAAATGTTTTTGTTTTATGATCGGATCTCAATAGGAACGTGTCGGATCCTTAACGCTCGGAAAATTTTCACATGAAACCAGATATGATTGGAGTTAAAAGTGAATTACGGTGGCAAATATTTTAATAAATTAAGAAAAAGATATTTTTAATGCTGTTTTTAGAATAATTAATGCAGACTTTTATGACGATACTAATCAGTAATTTATTTAGAAATGAAATTCACGAAAATCAAAAGGTGCATTGCAATCAATAAACACTTTATTCAAAATGTTAGAATCCTCGTCTCTACCCAGCAATCTCTAGTCTTTTCAGCGTTAAGTTTGGAGTTATAGATATAAAAGTATAGATCTAAAAGCACAGCAGAATTATCGCTGACATGTATAGAAGAGTTGTAAAAATTAATGTCAGTATTATTGCAAGGTTATTTCGCCAATTTTTCGTTTTACAACGGACATTTAATAATGACCTATTTTCTATTTTTATTATTCCAGACTATAGAATCAAATCAACGGCGGAAGGATATCTATCAAGCATTAACCGTAAAAATGAACGAAATTTTTGACTTCTTTCTACGATTGATAGAGTTACATGTAACGGCTTTTCGCGATACAACTGCAGTGGGCAACATTCAAAAAGCCCGGGCACATAGTCGTGTTGTGCAAGTGGTTTTACTCACATTGACTGGATTTGTTGAATGGGTTTCCATGGTTCACATTATGTGTGGAGATGGGAAACTTCTTCATATTTTGTGTATTTTATTAAATGACGCTGCATTTCAAGTCGATGCAGCTGAATGTTTATCACAAATTGTTAACCGGAAAGGCCAAATAAAAGATCGCAAACCCCTCCTCCTTTTATTTAGTGAAGAAGCGATCGGATACATGTATAGAGCCAGTAGTACACCACCCGCCGGAATTTCAATCGAACAAAACTATGCATTTCTTAAGAAGCTAGTTCAAGTTTTATCCGGTTTAGGACAACAGTTAACAGCTCTTTGGGGTAAAGAGGATGGAGCTATAGGAAGGCCTACACATTTTTCAACATATCTGGAGACTGTGTACAATATCATCCGACATCCGAGTTTAACAATTTCCCACAGTGCTGCTATCATATGGAATACTTTACTTAAGCATGAACAAATTTCTAAAGACAGTGCGTTTCTCGAATATATTCCTAAAGTTATTGAAGTTGTTGGACCCAAAGTAATTAAGGTTAGTATAAATGTAAATATTGCATGATATTTATTTTAAAAACGTTCGACTTCTAGATACCGTATCCCACTGCAAGGCCTATTGTGATAGCTCCCACAACGGAAGCGTTTATAAGTATGGATTACGACAGTGAGGAGGAATTTACAATATTCTTCTATCGGTGTCGAACAGATTTGTTGGAAATTTTTAGGCAATCAACGTTAATAGCTCCTTTGGTGACATTCGCTTACTGTGAACATTGGTTAAATTTACGATTGGCGAAGGCACATTCCGAGATAAATACAACGTAAGTAAAAAAATATTCCTACTTTTGTAACTACGAAATGGACCTACAGTGTAAAAAATTGTTAATTACTTGGAGCTCGTTTATGTCAGGATAGTGGAATATTAGGTACATATATAGTACATTTATAGTGGAGCCATGCACTTTTCACATTGTGCAGAGCAACTAAACTTTTAAGTGGGAGACGATTAGAACCTATGGCGCATCAGGGGAAGTTATCAATTGTCCGGTCGCCTTACCGATGCAGTTACTGATTCAATTAAAAAAATAACTTTAAACTGAGAAAGAAATTGATTTAAATTTTCACTTATAACTCATTAACTTGAGTGATAAAACGTTGATACTAGGCTTCATACGAATGTTAGAGGAGAGCCGCCAAATATATGTTTTGCGTTACCCTAATCTAATTTTAATTAGTCATGCAAAAAGTGTGATAAAATAGGTCGAAAATAGCTCTTGTTTATAAATAAGTGATAGTCCCTTTCCCCATTTTGAAACTATAGAAAAATCTCCGAAAGGAGTGACTAATGATGTGATTTTTCCCATTACAGATGCAGCATTCATGATCCTGTTTATCTAGAATGGGAAGCTTTGGTAGCAGTGCTGGATGGAGTTTTGAGCCGAGTTCTTTTAGTATCAGAACGTCCCTCAGTTGCCTCTGGATTGCGCCTTCTTGAAGAGTGTTTAAAAGTCGATACAAATGACCCACTGATCTTGTCAATATTATTGTCGTGTATATCAGCGCTCTTTGTATTTTTAAGCATGTCTTCATGTCAAATAACTGCTGGAAATTGTGTTGCAATGACTGGGGTGTCTTTACTACCACGCGTGTTGGATAAAATATTTGCAGGATTGGTTTTTAACGAACCAAATGAAACGAAAACAACACGATCTCAAGCCGTGAAAAATTTAAGAAGGCATGCAGCTTCCTTGATGGTTAAATTAGGTCATAAATATCCCTTACTCTTGCTGCCAGTGTTTGAACAAATCAACTCGACAGTAAAAGGTCTGATACGGCAATCACAACAACTTAGCAAAATGGAACAGGTTACGTTGCAAGAAGCACTCCTCTTGATTTCAAATCATTTTTGTGATTATGAGCGACAGACAAATTTTATAGCTGAAGTGTTACACGAAGCTCAGTTGCAATGGGTGGCGCTTACTCCAGTTTTTAAATCGGCCGTAGACTTTATGAGTTTTATTGGTCTCGACAAACCTCCAATTGAAAACATGGACGAAGATCCATGCGCTCCTAATCGAGGGCAAATAATAGATGCTCTACACGTTGTGCTCGGAGTTATAAAAAGATGTACATGGCCGGATGACCCAGATCGAGCATCACGAGGAGGATTTGTAGTTGGCCTGACAGAATCTGGAAATCCAATATGTCGGAACCCGGCTACTTCGCATGTAGTACCACTTCTGCCACATATTTTATCTTTGCTAAGAGTACTTAACGAGTTATTTAGACCTGAGGCTATATCTCAACTTTCGGAAGGATATAAAAATGTGCATGCGATGCTTGAACACGAGAAAAAGACACTGAAGGGAGTGTCCCCAGTACTGACTGATCCCATGGATCCCACTATCAAGAAAATCCCCACAGCTCTAGATAAAATGCAACAATTTATTACGTTAGTGTTCGAAGGCTGCTACCATATGATGGGTTCTGCTGGACCTTCTCTTGGTAGAGATCTGTACCAGTTGTCGGGCATTTCGGAGGCTTTAATTAACAGTTCTTTTGCAAGTCTTGAGAATGTACCAGATTATAGACTGAGACCTATTGTTAGAGTATTTTTAAAGCCGTTTGTATATTCTTGCCCGCCTGCATTCTATGAGCAAGTACTCCTGCCCGTTTTCGCACATTTTGCTCCATTTAGTAAGACTTTTTTGTTATTATGAGGCAAAACCTTTAAAGAACAGACAAATTTGTTTTTAGTGCTGACAAGACTGACAACAAGATGGCAATACATCACCTCTCTGTATGAATCGGGTGAACTAACGGAGGAAATAAATGACACACAAGAGGTGCTGGAAGACATGCTGAATAGAACTCTCACTCGAGAGTACTTAGAAGTTTTAAAGGTAGCATTAGTCGGTGGCACTCTGACGACAAACGACAGAGATAATTTAGGAGGAACTGATGCCAATATGGATCAAGATGATCATTCTATGGACGGCCCACCACAAGCCTTGACACGTGCTGCCCAGTCAGCGATGACATCCGAAGTGATTAGTGATCTTGGCGGTAAACTGCTTAAAAATCATATGACATGCACACCTATCGTAATGACAATCTTAAGGTATTAATTAATTCTCTTTGTTTTAAATTATCAAAAGTAATTAACAACACACATGATTACTTTAGTTCGTTATCTTGGAAGGATAGTGCGTCAAGTTTAAAAGCTGTTTATTTGTCTGGGCCCGTTATTCGATATCTAGCAGCAGAACAATTATTAACTCCTGTTCTTGCTACGAATACTTTAGTGTCAGTGTTACAAGCTCTCCAAGTGCATGGGCAGCATGAATCGAATCAGGTATGTTGAAACAATTTTAAAGTTTTTGAATAACAATGAGACGATGAAAATCGTATGTGGTGGAATGAATAAGGCGGTGGCTTGTGTTCGAGTTCCATTGGCGTCTGTTAATGGTTGGGATAATTACTCACTTTAAAAGTCCATTAGATTGTTGAAATAATTAATGGATATTATAGAGTGGTAATAGTGGTTCAGAATTCACATCAGCATTTATCAAGAAGCAGGCCAGTGATCTCATATAAGAATATGACCACAGAATACAAAACAAATCAGAAATATAACCAAGAACAGCAAAATTTTCTAACGTTTCATTCACAGCCTTGTGTTAAATTAAATCCTACCGTGAGCCAGTCAAATCCAAGCATCAGATTACTAGACTTCGAAGAAGTGGGTGACGGTGGGCGCATGCTCTTTGTTGTTTTTCTTTAGGAAAACTTATGTGCTTGATGGGATTTGACCTAACGTAAGATTTCATTTTCATAGAGTAACTTCTCGTTCCTGATAAGACTTCTGATTTGATATCCATTCTGTGGTATGAACCTTAATGTTATACAATAAAAAATCGCTTTTTTCCTTCTAAAGCAAAAACTCTTCGAGGTAGAAAGATAAAATTCGGCACACAAATACTCCAACTCCTTCGGAGTGCTACCTTATGAGACTTTTAATTTCTTATTTATTAAATAAAAATTCTCCTTTGAAATCCTAACGCCAAACTCATTTGTCGTACACAATATTTGTGTTGTAGAAGATTGGTTTGCATAAAGATATTTACAATATATTTTTTTTCTCAAAAATGTCTGCGGAATATAAAGAGTACGCAAAAGATAAAAGAGCAGTGGAATACCTAGAAAGGTTAAAGTTTTGCAAAAGGGCAGGAGTTGGAAGGCATAACAAAAAGGCGCCTGGTAGTGACTTTGAACTTGACCCAGGCTCAAATTTAAAGGTCACTTAGAAATCAACTTCATTTTTTAATATAATCTCCCATTTTTGACACCTCAAATGGTTCATTTCAAGGTCAAATAACCTCTTGAATCAATACTCAGTAATTATGCGTTTTCCAAGTAAATGTTTCTCTTGCCTTTGTGTTGCACTCAGGGCGAGGGGATGCCCTGCATCGTTCGAAGAACGTGTGATACTTAAAGCCAACAAATTCTGTATTTAATATAACTCAAAATACGAGAACAACTGACTAATAACAAGATAATTGATAATTCAATCGGTGTTTTTTTTCAATTGATTACAGATTTTAATCGATTAATTTCGTAATCGAAAAAAAAAACGATTGAACCTTCAATCGATTAACCATCAATCATCACTTGATCTGCAATTGATTTTAATCGATTACATTTTTAAACGTTTGATACAATTGAAAATTTAATCGATTAACCGTTTGATCAATCGTTAATCGTAATCGATTGAAAAATGCCCAGATCAGATTCTACATCACAAATTTTTGCAATATTGCATTAGCTTTTGAAAAAAAAACAGAACCGTTCCTCGACGCAATTTGGATTGGTACCCTGAGCCTCATTGCATTTCCGACATTTTTAAAGATTTGCCTTTAAATTATTGTTCATTTTTGTTGCTTAGTCTTAGCTAATGATGAGAAATGAAATATTTACTTTTCTTTTCAGTCAACCTTAATCACTCTTGGAGTGCAAGTCTATGAAATTCTTCGCCCTAAGTTCCCCAGTGTTTTCGAAATAATGCAACAGATACCCAACATAAATACAGCTGATTTGCAAAAATTGGATGAAAAAATAGCGCTGGGGCAAACAAAAGGGAATAAAATAGATAAAGCTAAGAAAGACCTGTTCAAAAAGATCACCGCTCAGGTAAATAAATTGTAAAACTTATCAACTATTATAACTGAAACAAACAAAAATGACATTTTCGTATGGTGAAGCTCATTGGCCGCAGCATCAATCAGTTATTTCGACAAGAAATTCAAATTGCAAACCTGCCACCCATGAACTTATCGTCCAGAACGCGCCAGAACACTTCCGTTATAGATAGCAGTGAAGACTCTGGACTTACGAAACTTTTCAGTCCAGCTAAGAGTTTAATTTAATTTTATTTTTGTAAAAACTTTAGTACAATAATTATTGTATTGTATTTATTTGCTCGTAATCATTAACGCCTGAAATATTACGACAATATATTAAAATTTTTTAATGAGAGCTTCAATTGTTTGAAAAAAAAATTATCACAAGCACAAGAAACGAAAAAAATTGAACGAATGAAGTTATTATTTTGTAAAAATATCTATTTATTGTTTTTAGTTGTGTTAAGCAAAATTTTATACTCTTAATCTTAAGTTATTCGAATCCGGCGATGCAAATTCATTAGTTAATTATCAAGTTTTAGTAAAAGTAAGGAAAATGATCACAAATTCGATTGAAATTTTGCAGTTAAATTGTTATTTTTACTTTTAAAATTTTCTTTTCATGTTCACAGTGGCATATTTTATATAGAAGTAGCCTTAATTTTGTTGATTTCATTCCAGTTTTAAATATACATGAAATAATTTATCAATAAGTTCCTTTTGATATGTAAATAAAAAAAAA
>QYTT01091832.1:24137-46620 GCA_006980735.1 Dasypogon diadema | reverse complement strand
TTCTGCGCTATCCAGCGGGATACTGATCGCGCTCGTATGATAGAATGGGTATTAAATAGTAGGTTTGGTTGAAAATTAAATAAATATTCTTCTATTATCTAGGTAAAAAATGCTTGTTACTACTTGCCCCTGTTACAACTAGCCCCCCGCTCCCCTACCTGTTATATTGTTTCAGTTATAATACTTGGTGAATTAATGTTGGTTTATAGATTAAAATCACTTTAATGTGTGTCTTTCAAGGCTGTCAATTAGAGTGGTATTTCGTTTTCATATCTGCATAAGATGTAATGAGAACAATCTCAAATAAAGAATGATTTAGTAAAAACCTGGACACTATTTTTGAATATAAAAAAAAAGAAACAGACTTCTTATTTTACTCTTGCATAATTTTCTAATAGCGAATTATATGAACAAGTATTTAGAAGATTCAATAATTTCATTGGATAAAATGAGTAAAAGCTTAAAATATATGTGTGATCCATTTGGAGCGTTGTGCAAAATGTGATTTAAAAATACACAGAATATCTAACTTTTAAAATGAAAACTGGTTACGTCGGAAAACCTGGATATAGTTAATCAAAGATTGAGAAAAGTATTAAACCGCTGCTACCTTGGAATTCAAATTTATCTGAAAGAGTAGTTGTTGGCACAGTGAAAACATAGTGAAATCCACAATTTTTAAAATTAAAGGAAGGACAAGTTTACGATCCTTAAAAACACAAAAGGTACCTAACCGAGACAAAAAATAAAAATTGACGGCAAAATCTAGAGAAATTTGATCTATTGGCTACCTGTTTGAAATAAAAAGTACTTATCACCCCATTTTCAGAGAAAAACACACCGACTGCCGTTTCATAAATTTTCGTAAATTTTTTGACCAAAAACGGCCTCTTAGATCTCTTCAACGCCCACCGGGGAGGGATACCAACCCCGTTGGGAATCACTGATGTAGAGAATGAAAACTACGGCCAGTACATAAGATAATATGAAACTGGCATTATGACTGACGAAATATACTGCGTCACTGCCGTTGGTCAAGTTCCCAGAAAGGAATATTATGTAGCAATAAAGACAAGGTATATGAAAGATACATTTAAGAAAAGGAAGGAAGTAAATATCCCAAAAGTTATCAAAGCACAGCAGGAACACTAACGGCGAAATTTAAACCACATAAGAAATCAACTTTTCGTTGGAAAGATCTTACCACAAATCATTACTGCGAATCGGTCACAGAACATAGAATAATGGTATCGTTATATTTAGAAGAGGGGTTTATCTATAAAATTGCTCTGAACTTAAGCCAATTGAGAAATGTGGGGCCCATATTACAAGAGAATTAAAGGTATCAAAAGCAAAGACCATTGATTTCAAAACTTTACATCGCAAATGAATTGCCGATGCCAGTCAAACAAACGAAAGAGATATTCAAATTCCTGTGAAAGGTATTAAATTAAGTACAAAAACTTTTCCATAATTAATTATCCGCTATAATTTTAATAATTTCTGATATTTTAATTTTGTCTGAGACGTGGATTAATGAAGACGAAGATATTGGGCTATACCTAATTTTAACTGCATAGTTAAGTATAAACCTCCTACTGTATGATCAGGAGTTGTAGCTATATATCAAAACATTAATGATACCATTCATTAATTAACATCATCTATGAACAATGAATTGCACCGTACACGATTAATCGGTGTTCCAAATAACGCTAGTAGTAGAGATTTGTGCATTTGGAAGTTTTGAAAAACTACCTCTAATTTTTGGATGAGCTTTCAATATTAGTTTTCCTTCGCCATTGAAAAACATGATGAACATGGTAAAGAATAATTTCATCAAAGAATAAGAAAAGTCGCTAACATCAATAACATATAGTAATGCAAAGAGTAAGATAACAGAGACAATTGATGACAAGGTAATGCAGAAATTATGGTACTAGAAAAATTTACGTTTTCTGGTTCATCGTGTTTGTTCCTTAATTTTGAGCGAAAGTTTTCATATGCTTATGAGAACAGAGAACGACAGTAAAATTTTTTAAATGAAACCTTATTTTTATCCTTCCATTTCTGTCAATGAAACAATGACAGAATAATATACCAAAAAGTAATTCATGAATTTGCAATGATATCCCTGTGTTAAAATTCATTGATGGTGGTTACGTACGTTGATTACTTCATTAATGAAGTAATGAATACATTTCCTACTGGGCTATTGGCTCATCACGCGTTATAGTTTCATAATTTTTAATGTTTGCACACACGAATAGACAAATTGCGAATTTTTGTAGCCGTACGATAACTGAAGAAGGAGATTTAACTTCGCACATCTCTTCCACATTTTATTAAGAAATAATATTGGCTCCGACATGATTACAAAGTGCTTTACGACGAAAGCTTTTACTTGAGATAAAAGTTTCATGTTATATCCTGCATCATAACTCAATAAGTATTATCCTGCTTGCAATTTGTAAATCAATAGAACTCTTTCCATTTTAACTATTGAAGGGTTTTAATATTATTATTCTTGTATTGTAAGTCCTTAGTTATCTTAGCAATTCTATGATTTTGCTATTAAATAAGTTCCTTTGAACATTACCAAGTAGGATATTCTGCTTTATTAAATAGTGTGAATGTGCGCGAGCAAGAAAAGCCTGTTAAAGCTTGCTATGAAATAAACTCTTGTAGACTTGCAGTCATTTTTAAACTGAAACATTATTACAACAAAAATATCTCTTTCCATTTATGTTTTTTACTTCTGGATTGTAATCAAGTTTTCAATAAAAAGCAGCAATTATTTTTCTATTTCTGAAACAACATTACCACTTAAATACTGTTGGTACTTAATTAGAATTCGCGTGACTACTTCACCGAACACTTAGGCCTGCCAAGGAACACAACCTACCGTCACAGTCGTTGTTAAAATGTCACCATTAAAACAGTCATGCAATCTCCTTTCTTCCGGTTATTCAACGAATTTTCCTAAATTTTCTGATAGGAAAATGCCAAGAAAGTCTTTGTTGACTTTTCCAACCTGCGTTTAGCAGTTAATCGCACGTAAGTTGACTGCCTTAAAGCTCCTAATTCTTGGCCAATTTGTTAGTATGCATGCGAAGTAAGTCCGTGCGAGAAATGATGAATATTAATGAGAATAACTAGTTGATAGTGGTCAACATCGGAAGTTGAGGTAATTGGAAGCACTTCCACCAGTAATAATAATTTTAATGGTAGGATTCCCTCTTTAATGGCTTAATAACATGTAGGAAGTGAGAACAATTTGCTATGAAGGCATTGTGAGCATATTTAACTCGACAAATGTAAGATTATATCTGTTAACCGCTATGTTATCATCACGCACACAAAGCAAGTATGAATTTAATTTCAGAGCCCCCGAGAGTTTGAGTAAGGGCAGGATATAAAGAATGGTAACGAGCTGGGCTTTAAGATATTTTTGCCAACCATTTGGTAGCATAAATATATAAATATATGATAAAAAATTCATAACCTAAGTTCTATCGTGTCAGAAATTAGTGAAATAGGTCTCATTTGAAAAAAAGAAATTTGAACAGGACAGAAACCTGGAAAAAAATTTTCAGGACGAAAGTATCCTTTCTATATCCTTGAATATCTCCAAAAGCAAACCTTTTTTCTCTTTCATTTTTTTTATTTTTTAGAAGTAAGTATTATCTTCATTATCTGAAAATTTCATTCTAGTATCTCAATAGGTTCGTATTATTTTACTTATGACTTAACTTACTTAACTTAACTTAAATTTTGAAAAATAAAGAAATCAGTAAAACTATTATGAAATTCTGCCTTTTTTAAAGAAATTTTTTATTAGGTTTTTGTCGACAGACCCTTTTGTTACAATTTCTACTCCAACGCAAAATTGGGGAATTCAGCAGCCCCACTTAGGGTCTATGTCCCGAAAACTCCGTCAGGTAGCCCACAAAATAATCACTTGTGCTGCCATCGATTTCAAGTAGATATTGCATTTTTCAATCTTGTAGACAGGAAACTTTTTTTTCCTATAAAATTACCACAGCCCCCACCAATTTGTTTGCTCTGACGTCACAATTTACGTCACTGAACTCTGAACATAAGGAAATCTAACCTAACTGAAACCTACTTTCTTAAATATATAAAAGCGCGTCTCATTTTCATATTGGAGTGGAGGGATTGAATCCGTCTTACGCTAGCCCCTCTTAATAAGGCAAAAGCAGGCACCTCGCCTTGATTTCCGAGAGAGAGGTCACCAAAGGGTTCGGCCATTCTGAGTGGAATTTGAATTTCCCTAGAAAACGCCTGTGCCAGCAAGACCAACGTTATCATCGTTCGCTGATTGGGTAAAATATTAAAGACATTCTTGGATCACTATTACCTTATTCTACGGTAGTTGCGGCAATTCGAAATCAATATTTTGAAAAACAACCTATAATTCTTGGATGAGATTTTAAGATAAATTTTGCATCGAAAATATCAATACCGTTGTCTGCTTTTCTTAAAGAAAAACTCAAGGCACCATTTTTTCTATCTTTCTTGATTAAAGAAAATTAATAAGCAAATAAATTAAGAGATGTATAAATAAATAAATATAGATAAAAATACGATTGGAACTGAATCCTTACTAAAAAAGTCACCTTACGAAATTTTTGAAGTGATATTACGTTAAAACTTCGGAACTAATATATTAATGTCATACCCATCTCAAATCTATTATTCACTAATATTAATATGATATTATCCCTCTGTCATATTAATATTCTATAATATAGATATTATGTTGTTAAAAATTTATTTCAACATTGCTAGACGCTAGTAAGATTCGAATAAGAACAGGAAGGAACAAGTAACTACGTCTTATGCATTTTAAGCAAATCGACTTTAAAATAAGAAAAACGAGATGAGGCAAAACATAGAGCATAGAGAAATTTAATACAGGGACGGTAAAATATGCTACGTATAATATGTGTATGTTAATATGCATATTATTCAAAACTTTGATAGGTTCTTAAAATAGTCTTAATGATGGCGTTACTTGAAATCGACGGTAAATCACTCTTATTGATTTTCTAGATATACTATCCATTAAGTAAAACTTTTTTTAACCGAACCGCAACTACAGTAATTCTTTGGATATTGATCTGAACAAAAATACACTGATTATCTCGCAACCTTGAGTTTGTAAATCAACAAGGAAGACTGTTTTACTAGCAGTCATGTCATGCGCTGCCACAAAGAACAACAAAATTAGCCCAATCAATCCAAAGTAAATAAATGAAAAATTCGTTCCAAACGAGTTAAAAATAGAGAATTTTAGTAAAGTTGGGATGACTCAGGGAGCTTACGTTATTTCTAAAAATCCCCAGAAATTACATCTAAAAAATTGGAGAAAAAAAGGTGAAGGATTCTATCTCCTAGTTCGGAGCGTTTATCCGATTTAAATGGATCCCTGATGATATCCTCCCAAAGGACTAAATTCACTCAAGTTAAAGAAAATTGTCCAAGGATAAAATACGTAAAACGAAGGATTTATTTCGTATCGAAACTTCTCTGTACACCATCCCATTCCGAGACTAATTATGATAAAACTGAAGCGTCGAGGCGTCCGTCACAGCTTTTATTGCGGCTTATTGACTCAAGGGAGCCGTTCGGAAATCCAATTATTGAATGGTGGAAATAGAGCACTATTGTGCCCCATACGAGCAAAGTCACAGCCGTAACTAGCAGAAAAAATGAAAGCAATAACTCGATAATCTAAAATTAACTTAATAAAGTAGAGGAAGAGGACACTCAAATTAGTTTAAGTGCATGCTACTGAAAATCTAGAACAGAAGCGTAAGAATCTGAAAAAAAAACAGAGAGTAGATAGACCGCAACAACTACTAACTGACAGCACCTCGTATAGCGGTCACATACTTTTAGGTTACGCAACCCCTTGCGGGGTTATTTTTGCCTTAAAACGAAACCGAACTGAATGGGGGTGGCGCAAAGTTCCAATAGCCACAGCCAATAACTAACAAATGCTGACAGCAAACTCTCTCGGTGATTGATTCAGTTCGGAACCAGACCCAGACGTGGTCATCGCCCCGCACTTTTCGGGTAATTAATTATGAAATCTCATTAAAACTTGAAAGTGGCTGACCTCTGGACGGAAATAAATTAGAGGAATGCATCGTGTAGTGAACATCAAGTGCAGACAAATAAATAAGAAAATCTGTAGATTTTACCGAATCGTTACATTTCGAGCATGCGGAAACTCTCTTAGACGGTGAACGTGTGATTAGGTAACAATTAGGGGCAATTAGCGGGTGCGGTGAAGTGTGTGTGTGTCTGATCCTTTTTAGTGTAAAAGGACGGAATCATCGACTTTCTAGCGTAGTGTAAAAGATCAAATGATAGACTTCTTCTTTACTGGCAACCTTCAGACTGCTATGATCGTACTGCTGCAATTTCTTTTCGAAATTCTGAGTGGTATCGTAACCAATCGCAGCCGAACGAACAGCATTGACAACGGAAATTTTACCGATGAACTACACTTGCTGGAGTACGGACAAAATCAAAAATCATTAGATGCGGTGAAAGATAATAGCAGGACTATGGAAACCACATCAAACAAGGATATTCCTTTGTACAGAAAGGAATCTTGGCCATTGTTAAAAGGAAGAATACAGTGTATGTGCAGAAAAGTGCCATGGATAAGAAGTAGGTGGTGGTTTTTCTTTACGTAAAAGCTTTGAACCATTCAAATTAAATTATAGAATTTTTTGGAAAATTCGGAGTGCACTTTTAAAATAATTCACATATGAATTAATAATAGCTGATTTATTTGGCCTGTTAAGGGCCATAGCCCTTTTTGTTTATTATTTGGCGGCTTAATTAACTTGAAATGTTTTTTTCGTAAAAACCGCACTGATTACAATGTGCATATAATTCACAAACTGAAAACAAGGCCAATTTTATGATATTTTTCGACTCTTCGGAATGGCGTGATGCAAGTTAATTGTGTTAACGTTTGCGACATCATGCATGCATTACGACTGCGACATTAATATCATATGGTGTCGTGTCGCAGACGTCCCGCAACTCATTGCGTTTTGGTATAAACAATTGAAGTTTTCATTAAAGAATGACAAAAAATAGTTAAATATTTTGAATCCTAGTACCAGGGTGATTTTTGTATCTTCCTCTCGAAGCATCTGAACGCTTGACTTTCCTATCTTCCTCGTCTGTATTGCAAACAATAAATACCAACGAACATAAATATTCGAATATAATAAAATAATATTATTAATGTTCGTTGATAAATACTTCATAGTCTATTGCTTTCGAGGGAGGCATCGCTGGTCAGAAAGTCAAGAAAAACGTTCAATGGCTGTTGGTCAATGGTTGCACCCTGAGCTGAGGTTTAAATTTAAAAAATCGAATGATGGACGTTGATAGGAATCGGTCCTTACACCTTTGAATCGTGACAACACGG
This sequence comes from Dasypogon diadema, assembly GCA_006980735.1. Lineage (NCBI taxonomy): Eukaryota > Metazoa > Arthropoda > Insecta > Diptera > Asilidae > Dasypogon > Dasypogon diadema. Next base: position 39,140 of record QYTT01091832.1, on the reverse strand, counting down.
TATTATTTATTGCACCAACGACTTCTGTATTTTTTTAACCTACAGACTTTGCTATTTTTATATTTACAATTTTGTATCAATCATAACAGATTTCTTAATTAAAATTATTTAAAGTCATAATTGAGAATTTTCAATTATAATTCTAATTTATTTAATTGTATTTAACAATTTCTCAAATATTTTCATATAAAATGCAATCTTTTCCGGATTGAACTCACCCTTGCCCAAATTGAATGCACCCTTATCCGAATTGAACGCTAAATTTTTATTAGTCCCAGAGATGTTGTTTCTAGTATTTTTTTGCCTTAGAATACAATATTATATATATGTGAATTGCATGGAAATAAAAACTAAAGAACGGACAAAAGCCTGTATGTAAATACGTGAAAGAGAAGCATTTTTGCAGAGGAAAGGGGATGAGAACTGGTATCTCCGCAAACGTCAACTGAGTCACTACTACCTTAATTATTCATATAGGTATCGTAAGTTAGGTTTTTGGGTGGTTATGACTGAGTGTTCCAATTTGTGGCTACGGTACCCCATAACCAGTTCAGTAGTTATTTAAGGGAAAACCCCCTGCTGGGAAAATTTTGAAATACACAAGTTCACCCTCAGTAACAACTAAATTTCCAATCTTTAAAGGATTAATTAAGAGCTTCAAACCTTCTGTTCGTGTTGTTATCATCATAAAGCCCAGTTTGCAAATTTCTATTTATGTACTGGTACGCACATCGAGAGCATTCAGTGTGCACATTGCGTGAAAACTTTTCCCATCCTGCTGTCAAATGATAGCGAGACGAACATTTTGACAGTGACACTCTGCAAAAAAACGACACTGGCATAGAAATAAAATAACAGAAGAAGCTATATCCGTGTCAAACCGTATATGTGAAGTATTTTTAGTTGTGGGTGAAGTACATACGGGGTGAGCGGTGTAACCTCATGTTTGACAGTTCATGATAGGGCGTCCATAAAATTTTATAAAATTATGGAGAAGAAATTAATAAATTTTCTGAAGGTGTATCCCTTTTTATTTTGTTTTAAATTGTTTAATTTGTTTAATAAAGGATATTTTCATTAAAAACTTAAAACGTAAATTTGAGAAGATAATCTTAACTAAAAGTAAAAAAAAAGTTATTGTGATGGTGTAAATTTTTTTTGAGAGTAAAAGTTCAAAATGTGAAAACCTCCAAAAAGATTGATAACATTAGAAAAAGCTGTTTTTAACTGATTTAAATATTCGGCTGGTTATTTTGGCCGACTACACTCATTTACAAGGCTAAGATCAGACGGAGGCTCGAATATAATTCCCATATTTGGGTCGAGGCAGGACACACTATATATTGTCTGCATCGGCCAGGATCCAAAAGAACACGCAAGCTCATAACTTCTAAAGTCGATTTTCTGGAGCACAGATACAACGCCACATACCTTATGCTCTTTAATCGCTACTTCAGCGAAATCTCTGGCCTGATTCCTTGCACATAATTCTTCCCCGAGACAAGATCTAGCACAATAATGACATTTCGTGAGCAGAGCTGTACGAATGTGGAATGCGCTACTATATTCTTTTTGCCCCAGGACTGCAGGCCGCACATATTCAAACAGAAGGTGCACCAATACCTTCACTCGACACCCTAACTTCCCTCCTTCGTTTTCTACTTTCCTTTCCACCAAGGCCGCTCTGCAGCACCATAGGGCATTCTCTGAGGGCAACACCGTAAAAAAGACGCATGAATAAAACATACCAAAACAAATGGAGATAGATAGCACTTCGCATTACTGTGAAACAGCTTATAAATACAGATTGTAATATTTTCTGCAAAAAGTATAAAAAATGCGAATACCTCGAAAACTGTAAGACTAAATTAAATTTGACAAAATAGATTATAAGTGATGTCTACTGTCATAAGTCAGATTATAAGTGATGTCTAAAAGGTTTGCATCGACCCTCCTCACACCCTGTATATTAATATATTATATATATTTTCTCCCAAATTCTTGAAAAGAAAGTACAGCTTTTAGTGTAGTTAAAGCTGGTCTCGTTAACTTTGCTAAGGAAAAGGCAAAGCTATTTTAATTTTATAGTAACGCACATTTATAAACATTTTACTTTTTCCTTCATAAATAAGATACCTAAACACTTAATAGAATCTCACAATTTTATAATCTAAGGATCTGTTCGAATCCGTTCATGACGTCAAAATTAACTAAGATCATCTGAATTTATTGAACTAAAACATTATGTAACAATTAACATTTTGGTATTTTTGAAGACAAAGTCAACGTGCCGTCTAAAATTATTATAACAAGATTAGAAGAAGGGTCTGAATTTAAGTAGGCCCTAAATTTTTCCTTAGCACAAAAACTCTTAAGCTTTCAAATTTATATTCAAAACTTTGATTGTCTTTTTCTTTACAGAAGCTCACCGTGCTCTAGAACTCCTAGAAGATTATCACTCCAGATTATCAGAACCACAAGATAGAGCACTTCGTATAGCCATCGAACGTGTTATACGAATTTTTAAATCTCGATTATTTCAAGCTCTTCTAGGTAAGTTATTTTTGTTGAAGTTTTTTCAATATAAAAGGCTAATGTTTGGTATAATTCTTATATAGTTTGATACAGTACATAATGAAATTTTTCATTAGAAAATATATGGTCAACATTATTCAAACATATCCAATTTTTGACCGATTTTTGGCGGTATTGATGGAAACATTGCATTCAAAACTATAGTTGTTATTTAATAGGTTGATATATTGGTCTGGTTGAGAATAATTTCTATTATTGTGTTTATTTACATAACTAGAATTTTTTATTTTTAAATACACTAAAAAGTGGAATATAATTTTTATCTGGACCAGTTAAGTTTGAGAATTTAACAAAAGGGTAGGGTACCGAACGAGCTACATCAAGCCAGTAAAAGATTACATTAATGTTGTACTTTTTAAAATTATCATTACATGTATTTTTGTCCAAATTTTCAATGTTTCAATACAATTTTCATGTCCGTCTTGTCCTGTCCCTGTATATTTTTATAACATGCATTTGATAATGACACCCCACACTTTTATTAACTTAACAGTTATCCATTTTAAGATCACTGGACCAGATAAAAACTATTTCCTATTTTTTAGTGTATTTTTTCAAACTTTTTTTATACAATTTATTTTACCCTTTTTAATGATAATGATTTTTATAATTTTTGTGAGTACGCGACAAAACCAAATGTACTGCATTTTGCACTGTAATATTAAACTCAATACTTCAATATAAGATATTAAATAGGTATTATATGTTACGCATTTTCTCCATCTTAGCTTGCTTATTTTATTTTATCCGTTTTAATGCACCTTCAATAATTTTTTTACCATTTTCGAGGTTAGTTTCATTTATGTTCGGATTAAATGAAACCTTTTTCAAAATAAATGAAACAATTTTCAAATTAAACGAAACCATTTTCAAATGAAATGAAATTATTTTTAAATAAAATGAAACCTCAGAAAACTAAAAATAACAGAACTGATTTTATTCATGTAAAAATGATTTCATTTAGTGTTACTAGTAAAGAGGTAGAAAATCTGCAGCATGTGGAACCATATTCATTATATTATTGAAGTATTCATTTTGGTTGACCTGCTAAATATTTAACGCGATTATAGTCATAAGATTGTGTTCAGTTTTACTACCCACTTAGCATGGAATGAACGTATAATTTTATTTTAGAAAAAAAAAGACTTTCTCAATGGGATTTAGAATTGGCGAATAAGACGGCAAAAATTTCAAGCTACAACCACTGCTTTGTATCTTTATATTCTCGCATTTTTAAAAACTATGCATATATTGTTCGTTATCAATTTTTTCAAAAAGCTCCCGTAAGAATAATAAAATAATTTCTGCCATTTTTAGTTTTCCGAGGTTATATTTGTGATATTTTTATTTTGTTCAGAATAGACGTAAGCTCTTCTGCTTACCTTGGACTTTTTCCGCAGGCAATCCACTAATACTCTAGAAGCTCCGTGAAATTGAGAAAAATTAATAAACTATTAATATATACAGTGGGAAACACTCCCACAATTCTTTACTAACTACTGAAAGATTAATATTTCTGTCAGGTAAAATAAGTTCTGCTCCATTTTTCGCTCCATTTTTCGTGTTTGTATCCCCACAAGTAACTAACGCACTCACCCATTCTATATTTGCCTCTTAACATGTTGAGTGCCAGGGTACCACCGGTGTGTCCGGCAAAAATCTTTCTTTAAAGGCCAGGGTACCATCCGTGCGTTCCACAAAAATACTTGTACACAGGTAAATAGTACTATTTATTTCTTAGAATGAGGCAAGGAATCACCCCTTAAAGGCTTAGCATCTCGAACTGGGACACCCTGTATAAATAGGGTAACATATTCAGGCAAAGTGAAGGACCACCCTAAGCGGCACCAACTCTAATTACGCTACGCTACTGATTTAGTGCTTCTATCATTTAACTACTTATGTCATGCACAAAATATTAAATCAAGTCGCCTTGAATATTAAAATTTATATGGAAAAAAGTTAAAAGCTTTTGTACAAGAAAAACCTTTTGAATAAAAAATCACATCCCTGGGACTTTTTCTGACCAAAGCTAAATATTTTTTGTCGGAAATGCACAGGTGTACATTAGATATTACCCTACTATTTGAGATACTTGAAATTTCTTTTCCACCCGTGCGTTCAACAATCTTTCTTGTTTGGTTTTCCAAGCTCTCCTTTGAAGTTAAACAAGGTGGGAAAATGCGCTTGTAGATAAATTGTGTTAATCTATTTTATTTGGTTCAGAAGTTTTATTTTATTCACCCTTTCCTAGGAGGAAAGTTGCCTTTTCCTTTTAGAAGCAGGTGTTTCTATATTTGTGCAATTTCAATTCAAACAACTTTTGTTATTTATGCATAAAAATTGCAATTCTCTCTCCTCCTTCTTGGTAACTATGTCCGAAATCTACAGCTTTTCTTAGTTAACTTAAAAACTTCTCGTTAAAGTGAAGGAATTTTAAAAGTGGAATAGCAGAACAATTCATAGAAATTTAACTGGCAATTGCAATGCAAATACCCATTAATCTCCACCAATATATTTTTTCTACGAAAAATTATACCTGCTCAATTTATCTGGCATTACAATAATTAAGTAAATGAATGTTTTAAAATAGTCGAGGAAAATAAAAGAGATAATACATTCCTGAAAAGTGTATTAGTCCATTAAATCCAGAAATTAATGAAATGGAAAGCCTCTTGGTATTATGCAGATCAGCAGGCATTACCACGGGTATGTTCCATTAACTTATATTACAATATTTTAAAAAACCTACCAAGTTATCCAATTAACTGGGAAGTGCATTGGAATGGATAGGTACAAGCTTTTGTCATTTGCATATTATAATTGGTTTAATTTCCAGAAAATTAAGAAAAAACTGTTTTCATTTAATGCAAGTATATAAATGGGGGTTGATGAGTGATGAGTTTTATAATTCATGGCCTGAATGGAAAGTTTTAATTAAAAGTGTCTCTTTAAGCCATCAAATTAGTTCAACTTTTAAGGAAATGGTACTAATATTAAATCCAAAAAGTAGTGCTAATATCAACCCTGTAGTGCAAATTTTTATAAGTGTAATAACGAGTTTTCATTCCAGCCTTCTAGGCTGATTTGAAAATATATTGAATGACTATAAGACTTAATAGAAACGAGTTTTTTTTTAGTATATCCCCAGAGACGTTCAAGAGAAAGTGTAAGTATCGGCAATGTTTTTGGTGGAATGGTTGGGAGTTTCAGCATTTGTATAACTTCTTCTTGATTCCCAATTCTTTACTTCTAATCTCTAGGCTCCATATAAAAAATACTCCTATTCAAAGAAACGAATCCACTAGTGTAGACTAGACAATCAAAAACTATATCATTTTCTGGTGTCGGCAATTTCTTTTTTTCAATGCCGTTTTAAGTATACGTAGTGTGGTCCAAGTATTCGTCGCCTAAGGTAGAAGAAGGGATCGTATTCGTTTATAATTATATTAGCACCAACCTACATCGTATTCGTTTAGAATTATATACAGTCGAACCTCTCTTAGTCGTACCCTCCATAACTCAAATTTTCCTCTCTAAGTCGAATATTTTGACCTAATTTAGGCGATCTCTTGAATTTCTTATATATGTATTCTTTTCTATAAGTCGAAAACCTTCCTAATTCGAACTGAGTTCCAGAACTTTCGCTGATATTTCTACCACTTCGATCTCTTGGGTGGAAGATAAAAAAGGACCTCTATAACTCGAAACCTCCATAACTCGAAATTCGACAGGCACTTGGATAAGATACTAAAGAATTTCCTGCTATTATTTGTGAATTTATGCAGCTAAAATGAAGGTCACCTATTTATTTCTTTAAACATCTAATTCTCTCTCAATTAGTGTTATTAGAATTCGATATTTTGATACAAGGATAAAAAACAAAGTTTAAGTAAGAATTCTCATAGCTTTTCACTGCTTCCTACTTGCATTCCCTCCACAATGCAAAGAACAAAATGAGTTACAAAATTGCTTATAGATTTTACTTTATTCTATCTTTCCACATCTCTCAGAAAAATATTTTTTTCTCTACTTTCAAAAATCTCATAAAAGTAATAAAATCTCCAATAAAAAATAATTATCGGCCTATTCCGCTCCAATTCTTCTTTAAACTTGATTCCATAATATTAAAGTCAGACAGTCTATTCTTTAGTATCATCACATCACATCTCTAGCACGCTTTCCGATGCACTCACTTCACCTAATGAAGAAGAAATTTATTTAGACATCCTTTGTAAGCAAAAGTGTTGTCCCACATCTATAAATGCACAAGGACGTTGCAGAGAAACAACTGTATCATATTTAACTATGTGTAGCAAACTGTGTATGATGTTAGTGGACGGTTTGAGGTTCGCATCCCATTCATTATTGATTGAGAGTTTTCCAAGGCGATAAAGCCCAAAGGGGTTGTTCGTGACAAATTAAAAAATTTTCAAAAGCAATTCACTGCTCTCTTTTTCTATGGTTGTCTTGTACAAATATAAGTGCATTTCATTGTAAAATTGCTCAACCAATAGAAGATAGGCGTTTTTCTTTTGTTCTTGCTACGAGGATGAAAATAGAGCATATTCACCGAAAACTGCATATTTCTAGATAATTCAACTCAATTAGCAAGAGTTCTCTAGAGAATTTTAAATACGTAGAGCTATACAAAATCATATTGCCTCATAAAATAGGAAATAACATTATTATGTGTTGTGAAAAACTTAAGTTAATAAGTCAAGTTATCCTATAAAGATTCATATGCTCAGTAAAACACAAGATAAACCGCAATAAGCTAAGTTACATTACAACTTATTGTACAATTCGTATAATTAAATCAGCTATACTGGGCCCCAAATTTAATTTTCTGTATACCTTGATACATGTTTTTAATTCAATATTTTACGGCATATCCAAATGGCAAATATGCACATGCGAAATAAATTTCCTCTTGAAACCTCGAAATTACTTACTATAAAAACTTTTTTTTTATGTGGAATTATTTCACAGATTTAAAAGAGACAATACCATCAGAATGACAAGGTATCAAAAGAAGTCCTTCAAAAATCAGGTCGAGAACTTTATAAATATAAAAAAAATAATATTTTTTTACTGTATAGCCAAAGCTTAGGGGATACTTCATGATGCTATACACAGCCTTGACGGAAAGGATAATTGGGATCGGAATTACGAGGTTGAGTAAAGGTGTCGTTGCACATTCTGCTTAAACAACCACGGCCTATAGTTGACAGAAAAACAACTTCATATAGTTCTTCGCAAGAAGGATTCTCGAAATTTCATTATTCTGCTAGGCTATGTCGCTAGGATGAAAAGGTGAAGACGGCTCGTTGGCGGGTACATGGTCAGGGTTTAATCTACTAAGGATTATACCAGAGATATCATTGGAATACTGTCCATTAAAATAGAGATAAAAGACTGATAGACGAGCAACAATGCACCGGAGTTCCAGGGAATTAATTTAAGAGGTAATGTCCTCATCGCTAAACCCCTGTCCAAATATACGTGTTATATGTATATAAATCTGGACCTTTATATGAGCGCTAAGTCAGAAGGGGTGGCGTCGATACGGAAAGCTGATGCACTTTATCGCATTCTTTCTAATGGCAAAGATGTAATCCGTTCAACTATGGTTGTTGGATACCTGAACCCCTAAAATGATCACCCTATTGATGAGAAGAAATAGAGGAGTGTTTGCGACTCTCTAGAGAGAAATCACACAGTTTTGGGGTTTTGGATACCTTAAATGTGATCCGCCCTGCCCCAGACAAGAATCTTAATAGTGTCGTCATTAAGTGATCCGATCATGCGCGATTATTATTCAGTGACATTTCCGCGGGAATCAGCAACGAACAAAATCCTCTTTCTTCCGCGTACCATGTGCAGGTTCTTCATTTTTAATCTTTTCTTCCACGACGGCTTTTTTGCATATCATATCAAACACTGATTTCGTCACTTTATATAAGTAGTGAACAATCAAATTGTACGAACTGGAAGTTAAACCTTGTCCGACGTCAATGAGGCCACAAAACATCTTCACATCTTATCAACCAATTCCTAACACTCTCATTACGAAAATTATTCTTCTTCTTATTTTATAGTCGGGAATTAATCAGAGGTCCTGGTACAAATATACTCTTAGCATTTAGGCAAACTATAAAGCCGCCTGCCGTCTACATTGTACAGAAGATACTGAAATCTTATGTACCACATTTTATATATGGAAAAAACAATAAATGTATAGACCAAGATAATAATAACTCTGAGTGAAAAAAGTTAAATTAACGTGTAGGAAAAAATACTAATTAATAAAGAATTAGAAGAGAAAAAAAGAAAAAGAAATAGGAGGAAAAAAAACCTCTGCCAATGTCACTTACTTTTCATTAAAAAAAGATTTTATGGACCATGTGTGTATTAATTTTATCGTAGTATTTAGACTTTATGCGGCAGAAAAATGCCTCCTTATTTGCATCCTGAATCTGTCGAGGGACCCAATAAGTTATTCCATACACATTTTGATAATAAAAAGAATAAAACCTGGCTTATGTCCTGTTTATAAGTCTTATTCATATTATGGAAAATTTTCATATTTTAGCCAAAAATTTAATACTGTTTTTTCATAAATGTATTTGTAGTGTTAAATACAAGTTATTTATGAGATAAAAGCAAAATTGACGAAATGTGGGTTAAGGCTTCTTTACACTACACCAACGATACGTTCCTCCTGACTATTTCGAAAGTAGGTACATACGAAAACTTGAATTATTCCCAAATTTCTCCTTTCATGTACAATCCATGTCTGCAAAATTTCTACCTCAAGCAAAAACTGTTGAACCGGAGAAGCGCTACGTTGCTATTAGATTACTTCAGACAAATGTATTCTATTCCCAAGCGGACAATAAATTTCTAGTTGAGATGTAAACGAAAATTATTCCTCAAAGATGCACTCTACTTGGAATTGGTCCAAAATCAATAGTTAACCCCAGTCAAGTTGTACTTTTGAGTGCCCATTTCCCCAGTCGTAGTCATAGGGAAATAGATAGAATAGACACCTGGACCAAAATGTTGTAAAAATTGGTCTTAAATTTTACCTACAAAAACTTGGTTAGAAATTTTTGTGAACTGTAAGGAAGAATCGTGGTGCTACTCCAGTATAAGCAATAATTTCACTTTTGACAATTAAACTTCTCTGAATTTCTAAGTAACAGAAGCTCTTGAGATGGAATAATTCTGCATAACACTTCAAACTACATTTATTATTTGTACTGCTACTACAACTACACAGAGAAGAAAATCTACAGACGTGCACCTCCACGACGGGTTTCGTTCAAATTTGACCTTGTTAAAGTAATTGTAATTTTGTTCCCTTGTTAAGTTCTATTAAAAACAAAATTTTTTTGAAATGGAAATAGCTAGCGTTCAGGAATACCGTCGAATTGAAACACTCCTGAATTTGTTTTTTAAAGCTGGCACCTAAAAAAATTTTACTTTTAGTGGAACTTTGACAATTTTTTACTTTTGATTTTCAAATCCAAGTTCCATCAAGTACACTTTTTCCATTCTTTAACATACGAAAAATTATGAATACTTTCTCGTATCGGCTTTTACAAATTTATTTTTGCCCCTATATAAAATTCATGCCATGCTCACGAGATTTCTTTGCCGTCGAATTGAAAATTCAAAAAACTACTGATTTTTTTAAGTCTGGCAATTCGCAAGCTATTTCCGTCTTAAAAATTTTGCTTTTAATGGTACTTTAAGAAGGACAAAAAGATTTTTGAATTTTGTTTGTTGAAAACCAAATTCCATTAAGTGTTTATTTTTTCATTTTTAAAATTAAAATGGTTTTGAGTGCATTCCTTGATCTAAAAGTTGCAATTTTGAAGTCAAATTATAGGTTTTTATTCAATCACTGTTAAACCACTGCCTATACAGGTCAAAAAATATTATGTAAAATTTCTTTTCTTCGGTTTTCCAGTCCTCGAAACCTGGGATATTAAACGCGTGTTTTTATCTTCACCATTTGAAGCTTGATTACTAACTCTGTAAATCATAGGAACATTTTGGTGGTCAAATTTGGGCTGTATCCTGCATGTGATATCAAATTAAAGCTCTTGTTGAGTGCTATTAAATGGCATATTTTTTTCTTCTGTAAGAAACTTTATAACAGACGCTTTTCACCCGAATACCATCAAAATGCGTAATTTTCTAATTTGTGTATTTATAGTTAAAGTTATGATTAAAAAGTAGGAAACAAAATATATTAAAAAAAATTTTAAAATAAAAAACTTTTATAAATAAAATGTACTAAAAAGTAAAGAATAATTTTTTCTTTGCTTGGGCATAAGTTACATCAGTTAGACAATTGTAATTATAGTTACAGATTCCCAAACTTGGCGTAAATTTACACTAACTCGGTTCCCAACCTTTTTCGGCCTACCGCCCCAGTTGGGAACCACTTTTTTTAATGCTGCTTCTGAAACAGTTTATAGTAAAATGGTCTGGAAAAGCTTTCCCTCGTACACAAGAGGAATCTTATACAAATTTATCGTTCTGAGGGAAAAACGATTTATTATTGCACTGTGCCGTTTGAGGATTAAAACGAATTCAAAATCATTCATTCTCGTAACGACCTGAATAATATAAAGGCGCTTGCAACATAATATGTATTACCGTATGACGAAATTTCGTGGCTTCTTTATACGTAGAACTATGCAGTTGTAGATAGACTACTATGTTCCGTTTTTCTTCCTCTGGATATAAACATAGCCTTTCTGATGTAGAGTGTACCGGTAACTATTACATCCAGCTTAGCACTTTCATCCCTTTCATTGAACTTTTTATCGAATGACTATTGAATCTGCTCTGCCTTATAAAGTCTCATCAATTTAGTGACGTATGAACCTAAGGATATTAGTATAGACCTTGCTGGAAATTCTACTTTAGTAAAGATAATAGGCACACATTTAGATCTGATACGAAATCATATCGTTCAGTGTGGAACTTAAGGCTTTCAATAAACAATATAATGGAAAAGCCTCATCTATTTTATAAAAACAATAATTTATGTGGGAGGGAAAGCAATATCATGGAAATTGCGTTGATTTACTTTGCATGTAGGAAGAAAGCTTCAATAATGAAAGGAATTTTCATTAATCACTTCGATTACAAATTGATGCGGGAGATGCTATTCTCGAAGCTTATATATAAAAATACTGCTGGGATCAATAAAACGATACTAACCAATGGCATTTATTTATTTTAGGAAAAAAATTGTGGGCTATACCAGACTTCCGACGTCAATTTACAAGAACAAATATCGATGTATATGTTCGATATGTTACCACAAGAAAAGCGCGTTCAAAAAATACTTTAAGTCAGCAAAATCGAAATTCTTTCTCACTGGTTAATGGGTTTGTCTTGCCTGGAAAATGTCAAATAAATTTTTGATGTTGCCAAGGATAGATATATAAAACAATACATCTATCTATTTTTTCTCCTTATATTTAATTTATATTTATTTTGAGTTTAAGGGAGAGAGTTATATATTTTGATATAATTTTTATATCAATATCTAGTATGCGTTTGTTCGGAAACGCTCCGTCTATTTACATTATAACGTCTATGATGGATATTAAGATGTAGATAACATAAAAGTTTACTGCTTTTTATATCCTAGATATAGGGTATTATAGATTTTAAATAATAACATTCTTACTAAAAACCTAAATCACCATATACCACGTCAATGACTGTCTAGGACTAGTTCTATGCAGCTCAATTTTAAGTAGAATTGGCCACGACTATTCCGAACTTAATGTTTTTTATACCCTAGACGAGCAAACGTCTCTAACGCATAAAAATATTCATATTTTATTGAGTAAATACTAAAATATTGAACACCTCAGCCTATTGAAAAGTGCTTAGGTTTTCATGTTTCATTTAATATTAGCAAAAAATTGTAAAACTCGTTGACGCAATGAAATTTTATTACTTTTATTTATCGAATTTAAATTTCATACTCATTTGATAGAAGCAATGACCCATAAAATCTTCATCAAGGACTCCTTGGGAGGAGGCATCTGTACAACTTAAAATTGAAAAGAGCATCCGCAGGATACATCCGTTATTTGTGCAAAATGCTCGTGTAGATACTTGCGAACATTCTAAAAACATATGGCACTTTCTGGTATATACGGTGTCCTAGTGACGTTATTCTCATTCTATCACTTTGTTCGTTTCCTTTACAACTACGTCATGTCACCCAATTGCTCCCCCAAACGAATAAGGTATATGTACCAATCTATTGGTTGGGGGGGGGGGGGGGGGGTATACACGTGAAAACTTGATCAATAGAATAACACTCAATTCAGAGCAGCATTGAAGCCAAATATAGAACAGAGCACACAATTAATGGCAGCGATATTGTGTCGAGTGATGCAATTCACTCGTATATACATACACTTCTCGAATACACATTAACTCCATTGAATTATGTTTTTGACCCGTCAAAACCCTTTGCACCCCATTTTGGTGTAAAGAAGCCATTTTTGTCCTTGTTGTGCCTCAGCTGGAATTGGACTTACAAAATGGGGTGGCAGGTTGACATTCTCATATGTGCCACAAGCTGTGATGGATTTCATTCAGTCTGTTAGCCTCAGATATAATTGCTGAACTCTGCACCAGTGACCAACTTCAGTGAATGATAAAGGGATGTCCTACTGCCATTGACGTGATGCTATTGGCAAAAATATCGTTGTCCCAGATTTATTGCAGCGGAAAATTGAGTCCACCGACTGGAAAAACCCTTCTACAATGCGACCTGGATGTGTCGCCAGCAGCTTCCAAATTTAAACCAAACGCGTTTATTTATTTCTATTTTGAAAGGAATGCTTTCTTCTTTTTTCCAATTGTGATTTCGACCTAAAAATTGTACATATTCATGAAAGGAATTCCAGCAATGCGATTGGAGCAAAGTAATCATAATTAGCGTCCCGTGTAGCACCAATTCAATTACTCAATACTCTGGCGATATAATTTGTTAAATGCAATCTATTTAAAGCACTAATACCACAATGTTTACTAACCCCCGTAAAGAATGATTACGCACATCCCAGTCTTGTCCAAATTCAGTGGTAGTTTCGACGCATCACTGAATAGTGAATCAAAAAGCGTTTTCGATCCGAACAAGTCACTATAGCTTTAAAGTTATAGAACTTTGCTTTTGAAAGCTTCACTACACTGGGAACAATATGCCTCCCACTGGTTGCGATAAAATTTTAATTATTCTACCAACGAACACTATTAAATGCAAAAGGGCACAAAAGCCAATAGGAGCGTCCCGGTGTTAATAGGAGGAGTGCCGAGCATTGTTTTGGAAGACTCTTCATTTAAGTTGTACGATATTTAAATGGAATTGAGCTTCATGAACAAAGAATTAAATTAATACTTTACACAAAACCAGATGAAAATTATTATTCCGTACAAGTTTTGAATTGGCTCCCTAATGAATCTTTATTCTGAGTTAGGCTTCGCTTCTTAATATTCCCCGACAGGAATTTGCTTTTTACTTAATATTTCTCTAGGCAAAGCTGTAGTCCATTATTTTTTTCAGATAACGACACGTGTAGGTTTTCTGGTCGTTTTTTACGATGAAGGTCGTATAGCTCATAATAAACTATGTGTGCGCGCCTATTGCCATATTGCAGGGAATACTAGTAACTTTTAAATGATTTTTGGTCGAGACACAGAACAAGGTCGGCTTCGGGACGGGTTATCTTGAAAATGAACGGAGGTAGGTGGATACATGTGATATACCAAATTAAAGGGAAACTTATGGGAACTCCAAATTATGCAAAAAAGTACATATTAATTACAGTTTTTTTCAAGAAAAATTCCAAAATTTTGATTTTGAAAATTCGTAGCTCCTAAACTAAAGGAGCAGGAGTAATCTCTACGATATGGTACTAGATTCGCACGCATATCTTGTTTAGTATGAGCTATACGGCCTTCATCGTAAAAAACGACCAAAAAACCTTCAAGTGTCGTTATCTCAAAAACCGCTGGGATTGCCCTCCTCCATACAATTTTTTGTTTGTTTCATGCAGATCTATCACTAGAGGCCCGATCGATCACTTTAACTGGAACACCCTATATAATAAGAAAAATATTAAAACTGCAGGATTTTTTTTAAATATTTATTATAAAATTATTTATTGAACACATAAATTAAACATAATATGCACAAGAATAAGAATCATGAACAGTTTAGTCCGTAATAACTTATAATATTCATCTAAATCCAATAAAAATTGTAATATTAATATTAATGAGTTTCTCTTCTAATCCAAAAGGTGAATTTTTCGGCCAAGAAATATTTACCAGCTGTTATAAGTAACATCCTAATAA
>QYTT01091832.1:1289-12303 GCA_006980735.1 Dasypogon diadema | reverse complement strand
CCCTCATCATTACTGTCATCCCAGAAGTTATAGATTTATTTTTAGGGCCTATGCTTCTAAATCACATTAAATATCCCCATTTCTCAATATTTTGTTAATGTTCTCTTTTAGTAAGTTAACCTCTAAAGTATGAAATATGCCGGCATATAATGGCAAAATAAATCGATAAAAAGGTGGTGGGTGAATTACAAAGTCATGAGCTCCGAAATTTAGCCATGAAAATTAATCATCAGAAAATTTTATGAGCATGCATTAAAGATAGAAATATTACATGCAATAAATTCCAGGAGATTTCTGTGATTTGGCACACATTTATTACCACTAAATAGATGCCAATACAAATACTCCAGCTGGGGTTTCTTCAGGAACATTAATAATGTGAAACATGTGCTTTGCGTGACATGGGTTGAAATAAATCTAAGAAATTTTGTTATTTAGCCCATAGATTGCACAATTAGCACAAATTATCTTGGCAAGAAAGTTTTTGTGTTGTATTTTGAAATATTTGAGGACACCGCTCAGACGTCTGACTGTCTTCTAGGCAGTCATTCTGAAAATTGTTCTTTATGAAAGTTTTAATGACCATCCGTTCGCTCTCCGTTCGAGTTCCATATCAAAATGCATCTGAAAAGTTCAGCAGAGCTTCATAACGCGATAACTTTATATCACCCTTTTAACCGGTTTTTGTTTTAGCCACCCCGCCAGAAGTTGCAATCTTGGACCTTCATCCGCCAGCTTGTAAGACTTTAACATATTTTCTATTGCATCCATCTGTTATGAACGTAGTCTTCCGCGCGTCCTATAATTTTCGGATATTCTCAAAAAAGCCACTTTGGAGTCTTAGAAGAGGACTCACGGTCTGTGGTACTGTACCCTTATCGTATTAATATAGAAAAGTCTTAGGGCGCACTGTAGATCCATTTTCGAGGAAAAGCCTCTTGAAATTTCCCAAGTAGTTTATATAGAAAAGCATTTGGACCTCTGTAGGGCGGCCTTGTGGCTAGGTAGAGGCAACCAATCCGAAGTAAATAAGCAGGTTGTACGAACTTCATATTTATTCCAAAACTTTACATAACACTTCTAATCACAGCGAATTCCAGAAATGAACTATCAATTCCGTGCTAAAATGCCTTCGTCATGAGAGGGCTTTTTAAATGCCGGTCAACGTTAACCAGCACGGCAGTCAACGTGTTAATAAGCTCAGTGATTTTTTGAAGTATTCTATGGGAAAATATATTGTGCTTATTGAAAGCTTTCAATTTTACAACTGACATTAAGATAAATTTCAAGGTAACGATCTTTGCTCATCATCTGGCTTGCTTCAGAAGAGAAAAAAAGAAGAATGATTTTAACGTCTGTGGGCGGTAACTTCATAGCTCATGTTGACCGCTATTGCATAGGCAAAGTATGTACTTTTATTTAGTGTACAGATTGTCACTCTTTCAGACGACATAAAGGCCTAAATTCAATAATGGTGTTGGTAATGGCACTGGCTTGGGCATTGTCACGGTATGGAGAACATTACACAGTATGATAAGCCTAAAAGCTAAAACACGATGCGAGCGACACGACAATGTCGCAATCAAAACACAATAATGGAAAATACGATCGAGATATGAGCTGTAATTTTGACATTGAAACAGTTCTGTCATTTAGTGTTTTTATAAAGAATTGATTGTGGCGTCATTTTTGGCTTATGAAGCCAATAATAGGTCTGTTTAATGAGCCACTGCCCAGATTAATCGGGAGAACTTCGTACAACTTGGGCTGCCACTTCCACGAATGACACTTCTCTTTAGTTTGCCTTAAGTCTAGAGCTTGGGCAAGAAAAGTTGACCGAGACTGACCGAGACTAAATCTGGTACTCCTCAATGAACACATGCCTGGGATACTTCGGACGACTTCGTAGCGTTATTGAACACAGAAAGTTGACCGAGGTCGTCAGGAAAAATCTGGTTAGCCTCATTAAACAGACCTAATATTGCGCCAGTAAACGTCAAACGTTACGTCTGAACGTAACCCAAAATCCTATTTTATTGAACTCGCCTTTTACGCGCGACAGCCTTCAAATATCACTTAAATTCGACATCGACGGCAAACGTTGTCGACATTGTGTTTTGCTTCATACATTGAAGTGTTTTTTAAATCAAATGACAGAGATTTTTTACGGCGGCATTGACGTGCCGACTGCTTTGTATTTTAGCCTTAAGGGCCTATTCCAATCCAAGTCTTCAGCTTCGGCTTCGTATCGTTATTACAAGTAGTGACGTCAGCAAACAAGTTAACTTGTTCCAATTCGTTTGCTGACTTGATGAAGTGTTATACAAACTAGTCAAGCCACATCGCGTAGACAACTGACGTCACTAACTGTTCTAACAAGATGAAGACGAAGATGAAAACTTGGATTGGAATAGGCCCTAATGTTGAATTTCATTTGCACTTTCAGTGTAAGTCAAGGTTCAACCCTGAAAATGCAGTAAATGAAACATGAATTTAGAGTTTTGTAGTTGTAGTGGTACGTATTTTATTGTGTTCATATTGTCAGTTTTATAGGTATGTAGTAGTGAACTCGACCGAACCCTTGGCTGAACTCGGGGTTCGAAAACTGCTATAAAGGGTTAACTCAGGTTAACCCAAAATTGTCAAATAAAACAACTTTTTAGAGGAACTGCTAGAAAGTGTCAAAGAAACTGCAATAAAGTGAACCCTGAAAGTGCAAATGAAATTCAACATAAGTATGGGTTCCGCCATATTTGTTACATAACGTAACTGCCGCAAAGTTGTCAATGCATTTTAAGGAATTTTTGATTATATTGCCGAAAAATGCTGAAATTAGACATAAATTAAATATACTGGAGTATGTTCAGGGGAGGAAGTTTATTATAAAGAAATAAATGAAAAATGTGCTTAACTACTTATTTGATTCCCAAACTACTTAAAACCTCCATACAATTATTCCGCATTGACGTCATCGGTCAAGTGTCATTTTTCCCTTTGCCATACCTTATGTTCTGTATGCTGCGGGCGTTGTTAGCTCTCAAAATCAAACCGATGCGGTATATACTACATTTGCATACAGAGTTGAACCTGGGTTGAATTTCAGGGCCGAAACACATTTAGAGCCGCAGGTACCAAGCTGCAAGTACCAGGTATCAGTTTGACCCAGTTGTAATGGGACGCCAGTGCCGATGCCGATAGCGTGATTAGTAGATATTTGATATTCAACGCGACATCACCAAAATGCGATGGGGAAAAAAATTAATCTTGAAGGGAAACTAATTCAGAGAGCATGCGATAATTCTTATATGTATAAACGAACAAAGATTACTCGCCAGACCTGGCGCCTTGCGTCACGTGTTCTCAAGAGCCTAACTTCGGAGGATTTCCGGATCAGTTTTCCGAGCTGAGAAAGATTTTGAAATCGTTGTGTCGAATTGGACGGAGCATATTGTGAGGGTATATTACATTCATTTGATTGTACAAATTCAATATACGCTCTGTAAAAAAGAGGCTCATTATGTAATTGCCGTACCCCGTATGGTAAATTGTTGGATTTTAATTTTTTCTCAAAATTTTTCTTCATTTTCAAATTCGAGATTCGTGAAAAGTGCGAGATTTTGTAGAATTTTGTCAGTTCGAAATGGTCGAGATTTATTTGCTCTCCCTGATTTTGTACATCAATCATTATACAATTAAACATGTCAGAATAGAACATATTCCTTTGGACATTTAAAAATGAGAAAATGTATCTTTCGAATTTAAGCACGACTTTAGGTTTAAGTATTTAGTTTGTTTTTGTCATTGAAAGTGACTTGTGGATATCAAGTACTTCTTGGATTGGCGTGAATTTATTATGCTCTATAACAAGGTCAGCTATTTCCATGTTAGAAAAGGGACAAAAGAACTTCAGTCTCATTGAGGATAAAACGCTCATTTATCGCTGCTTCTATGGACATTTATTCGCTCATTTGTTGCTGTTTCTATGGACATTATTCTCACGAAATACCCAATTTGATCTGCTGAATATATTATTAGTTTTGTTAAATTAATAAATAATTTATGTACCCACAACTTCAGGATGAGTACCCACCTGGAAAGTTTATGACCTTAATTTTTACCCTCACGCTCCGCAAGACATGAGAACCGCCTACTCACACTTTAAGATTTTTCTCATTGCTGAAAGTTTAAAAAATTTAATTTTAAATCTCCATCTTCTTAAATGTAGTACACATCTTCGGAGGGAGGTTGTTTTACTAAAAGAACATCAAACAACCATTAATTAATTTTCTCGTCTTTTCTTGGTCCGGAGGATGCCGAAGATTTAGTGAGTTTGCAAGCTCTCAATACGAGACCCGCTGTGAATTTAAAGTTTTGGGGGAAACATTTACTCATTTAAAAAAAATTTTACGCTTGTTGAATGTCGTCTGTTATGGATGAAGAAATTACGACTACAGATTTTGAGGGTTTTTTTTTTTTTTAAATTTTAATAAAAGGGAACATGACAAGAACCGTAGGGGCTTAAGTTAGCATTACCCCATTTGTCTCAACTTCCTTTCCTTGATATCCGAAATTCATGAAAAATTAAATTTATAACATCAAAGACGACTTAAAAGCAAAATCATTTCAGGTTTTTAAGACGATCATTTAAACAAGTGCAGAAATGTTTGGAACCCTAAACAATTACTTGAATCTTGTTCAGAGGGCTTGGGCGGCTCAGGATGGCCAAACTGTGGCAAGCTTCGTGTCGCTCAGCGATAAACATATAATGAACAGGAATTTGTATTTGGAAACTCCTGAAAGTGCTGTGGAAAGACAACTAGATCAGCCCATCGATGAAATTGTTTCTGCCCACTTAAAAGTGCTTTACTACTTGGGTTGCGAACGTACCTTTAGTTCTTCGTTTTTGTGTCTTGTTATTAACTTTTATTCAAAATAGCTAGGGAATATATGGAAGCGTACAAAAATCAAACAGCATGCACACAAGCTGTTGTTAAAATGCTCCAGCAGTTGAAAGAGGAGAATTGGTGCCTGCCGGTTATGTACACAGTTTGCCTGGACCTAAGGATATTGGCCCAAAAGTGCGAAGAACAGGGCAATAGTACCAAGCCCGGAGAAATTCTGGAAAAGGCGGCAGAGTGCTTGATGGGATGTTTTCGAGTTTGTGCTGCTGACAACAGGTCTTTCCAGTTGCTTTAAAAAATAAATTTACTGAAATCTGCTTTTCAGGTCATCTGACGAAGATACAAAACGACTGGGAATGTTAAATCTTGTAAATCAACTTTTCAAAGTGTACTTTCGGATAAACAAGCTCCACCTATGCAAACCTCTAATCCGTGCTATTGAGAGCTCCGCGTTCAAAGATTCATTTCCGCTGGCTGAACAAATCACTTACAAATACTTCGTGGGACGAAAAGCTATGTTTGATTCTGATTATAAAAGCGCCGATGAGTTTTTAAGCTTTGCTTTCGAGAATTGCCCGAGAAGATTCCCTAGAAACAAACGACTTATTCTCATTTATTTAGTGCCCGTAAAAATGCTGCTGGGATACATGCCAAAGAAGGAGATCCTTGAACGTTACGAGGTCTTACAGTTCCATGAACTTTCCTGTGCACTAAAAGAGGGCAATGTCCGGAAATTTGATGAAGTCATCCAGAAGCATGAATCGTTTTTCATCAAGTGCGGAATTTACTTGCTGGTCGAGAAACTTAAGTTTATTGCTTATCGAAATTTATTTAAGAAAGTTTATCTCATCAAGAACACCCACCAATTAGATTTGACTAGCTTTCAATCTGCTTTGGAGTTCGTCGGTGAAACAGACATGACTATGGACGAAACACATTGCATAGTCGCTAACCTTATTTATGAGGGCAAAATCAAGGGTTACATCTCGCATATGCACAACAAACTGGTCGTATCTAAGCAAAATCCATTTCCACCACTCAATACTGTTTCGTAAGGTCTTTCTAGAAATAAAGTTTTACTGTTATGTGAAAAGTAATCCTATTTTATTTATGGGGGGTGGAAAGTGTGAGCCACAATTGGTTTTGATTCTTGTTTTGATTGAAAACAGAAAAGAAAGGAATCGTATGCAAATGAAACAAACTTTTAGAAATGGCATTTAGATAATCCTTTTCCGTTACGGAGGAGAATGGTAATGTGAGACTTTTTATTTTATTACTCTGTTTATCTTTAATTCTTATCGTGTTTTCAGTATTCAGAAGGGATGACATTTTAATGTTACTGATCTTTAAGTCAATGACATTCGTACATAAAAACGAATTGAACAACGCTGGATTCAGAGTAAAAACGACTTTTTACATTTATGAGCCTGACAGGACTTCGTTATGAAGCTATAATGAATAATAATAATTTTCATAATTCCACTCTTATGAAAAGCGTGTTTTAGATAAGAATTGTTTGGTTTGAAGAGGGCCACAACATCAGCTGTGCCACGGGCAAAAGCTAGAAGTGCAAAAAAGCAAAACGAGAAAATCGCGATGAAAGAAGACGTTTTCATTATCTCAGGTATGCAATAGCAGAAACAGCATATCTAGCAATTGTCATGCTTTTGCACTGAGTTTAATGAACAGGATACAAACTCCCTCGGTTCAAGATTCTAAAAATTATAAGCAGAAAGACGTTAAGGGACAAATTAAAGAAGCTTCAAACCTCCAGCAGATGAAAACTGAAGTGAAAGGTGCACTGAAAGTAGCAGCACCTTGATGAGACTACAGGGCCATCAGAAAGGTATATAGAAGATCTCTTTGTTTCGCTACACTTCTGCTGCACTTTAGTGTATAAGAATTGTCAAATGCCTGCAATTGCATTGAAGTGAGTGTAGCGAAACAAACAGACCTAGAATTATAAATGGAATCAGGACAAGTCAAAGAATTCAGGATGGAAATGATCAAAGTGGGACGAAGAACTGGTCGAGATCTTCTCCCTGGGCAGGGCTTTTGATAGTGAGGTGGGACGAAACTCTGAATGAATTACCATCTCCGTGGCGGAATTGAGCTGGTGAGGATGGCATTAACTTTAGTATAATCACAGATCTCAGTAGTGTGGACCTTGCACTATTGTCGACAGCGCTGAACAAACTCTTGCCCGGGGGAGTGGTCCCAATGGATTGGAGGGCAATTGAGGTGGTTTAAATTTTTAGAAGGGACGTAGTTGGAGAGTCTAATTAAACCTCACTTCAGGGCAGAATTAAAAATTACTGAACAATTAGGTGACCCAATATATTGTATTGAGCTTTTGATATGCTGTGAGTGTATAGAAAGCTCCCAACTAATTTAAAGTGGGATGTGTTCTGCGCAAAGTGCTTAAAACAAAATGTTGGTGTTTGTGTATATGATCGCATTGCTAAATTTAAAGTATAAACACAAACCCCAGGAACATAGAAATGTAAAGTAGACAATAGGTCTGTTCCTTTACCTGTAGGAAATCGAATTATAATTCCTGATCAGGAAACTGCAGAAAGTCTTAACTTCCCCTCCTGCAGGAAAGTTCAGGATTTTGCAGTAGTTTTGAACTGCCTGCACTTTCCTTATTGGCAGACGGCAAATGTCATTGCCATCATGTTAGTTTTTTTGTCTTGACATCTTCAGTCATTTACGAATTGAATCATGGAAAAGTTGAGTATTGAAAAACGTGTTAAAGTTGTTGAAGTCTATTGTGAAAATGGAAGTTCTAAGAAAAGTGCATTTCGCGCTCTTCGTGATTTTTTCGGCCCGCATAATCGATCAACCGAGAGTGCTATTGGCAAAATTGTGAAGGAATTCCAAGAAACCGGATCTGTGGTAGATGTTAAGAAGCCAGTATGTGTTCGTGCAGGACGCTCAAAGACAAGCGAATAACGAATTTTCCACCAAAATCCTCTTCAGCGATGAAGCCCATTTCCATCTCAATGGCTACGTCAACAAGCAGAATTGCAGAATGTGGACTAATGAAAATCCAAGGGCAATTGTTGAAACACCAATGCATCCACAAAAAGTCACTGTGTGGTGTGCATTCTTTGCTGGAGGAATCATTGGACCTTTATTTTTGAAAATGATGCTGAGAATTCAGTCACAGTGAATGGCGAGCTCTACTGCGCAATGTTAAACAACTTGTTGTGGCCAATATTGGAAGATTATGACATTGATGATATGTGGTTTCAATAAGATGGCACCACATGCCACACAGCCCACGACACAATGACTCTCGTGCATGAGAAGTTTCCCGGGCGCATAATCTCCCGAAACAGTGAAGTCAGTTGGCCATCGAGATCTTGCGATTTGACACCGTTAGACTTCTTTCTTTGGGGCCATCTAAAGAGTCTATGGTAACAAGCCAACTACCATCCAGCAACTCAAAGACGAGATTTCACGGCGCATTGATGAGATTCAGGAGCAATTATGCCAAGATGTTATGAAAACTTTTGATATGCAGACCAACGTGGGCCGCCGGAGCCGTGGCAAACATTATCTCTCACACTTAATTGTAATGGATCAAATAACATGTTTTATAACGTTTAACCTTAACGATTCGTCTTATTGTAACACCCTTTATAAGCAATGATATTAATAATGATAATAACAAATGTTAATAGTAACCGCACGAACTAGTTCAATTTCTGTAGTTTACTCAGGTTACAACGCAAGAGGTAAAATGATTTTTGCGCTAATCCCTGTAAATTTTACTCCATCCTACCTTTGACCTTGAATGGAATGTGCTTTATATAATCTCAATCGCATCTACAATACAGCAATTATACGATTTCTGAGAAACCATAAAGCTTGTTACACCACTACCATATCAACATTTAAACTGTCTTTGGGGTGGGTTTTGAATAAATTTAAAGAAGATCACTAGGGATAGTAATGAATAGAACTATTTGAACTCTTTTCTTAATAAAGTAATTGAATGAATTTATAATGATGTGGGATTTTTCTCTTTATATTTCCAGACATCCAAGAATTCTACGAATTGACTCTTTTGGATGAATCAAAGACAATACAACAAAAGACAGCAGAAACGCTACAGATCGCTAGTAAATGGGAGCAAGAAGGTCATTCACTTAAAATCACAGATGTAAGTAATATCAGCCCCTCTTTTCCTAGCCCTTTATTAACTTTCATATTGTGTAATTAATTTTCAGTCCACAATTTAGTACCACTAAAGAACTTTTGTTGTTGTAACCAAAGTAATTATACCTTCATTGAAGCGTTGCTAAGATTGCTGCACAAATGTTTGACTTGCAAAATTTAATTATAAGCTCCATACTAGTGCTCACTGTCCTCCCTTCACTTGGTCACGTATTTGCAACCCTTGCTTGTTAACTTCCACCCACCGAAACCGTTATAGTTACATTGAAATCTGATACATCCACGTTGGCATGACTTTTCCTGCCCGTTTGTAGATTCCTAATCCTCCCCCCAGTCGTATTAATTTGACCCTACCATGAACTGCTCATCATTGATTGGGATATTCCTGCTCTTTCTTTTAGAATGATAGCCGAGCTGCAGCTACGCCTTCAGTCCACCAGGAGCAAACAAAAGAAACAGTTAATTTGAAGGAGCAACAGGAGATCCTTGAAAGCCAGGTAAACTGCTTTTGTACGCGTTTTGCTTTGGGGTCTATTTTAAAACTCCTTTCCTTAGGAGGAGGAGGAGCACTTGAGGTGCTTCTCGACTCAAATGGTAAAGATGCTTGATGGATGGCTCTTATAATTCTAGTTGTTTCGCAAGCGACACAAATCTTTTATTTTATCTCTGGTCTAAGCTCTGTTCTGTTCGGTGTGTTTATAATACATATAACTGAACACCATGAAGTATTTCCTCTGGAAGAGGAGTGTTCAGTTTTAATTACAGGGATTTAAGGCGAATTTTCTTCATTGTCCGTTTTGCTGTCAATCGCCAAGAGAAAGCAGGAAAAAGGTTTACATCACCAGAAGGTGGAGATTTCAAAAACCGTATCCAAATATCCCTAGCAGCTAAAGCGAAGACAAGTCTTTATTCTGGGAAAATTCAAATCCCATCAGGAAGAAATGCCCAAATGTTTTGGTATTCTGGAAGGGCATTTAGGGCAAATGTTCACATGTCATTTAACCGAAAAGCTCTGACAGGATTATTCTCTGGATATGATTTGGGTGCTTTTTTTCCTACGGGAAAGCTTGGGATGACACACATCATAACACAAATCTTTCGGCTATGGAAGCTAAGGTTAATTTCCTTATATCCCTGCGTGTGAAAAAGGCGTGAACTTTGTAGGATTTACTAAAGTCAGGACGAAATAAATTAAGTCGTTTGACGTTCTCTTTTTTCATGGATTAGTAAAAGTTCCGATAAAGAAATACGGTTAATGGCCAACCTTTTTTTTTGGTTTGCGCAAAAATCTCCCAAAGTCATTCTATTTTTTTTGGGAATGTAGCGTAATTAAGAAGTTCGGGCGATAATAAATTAAGTTGTTCCTAGAATTCCAAACGTTCCAACTAGATTTAATCTTTCAGAGGGAGAGAATAAAGTATTTCGTTACTGGATTAACTTAAATATGGATTAACTTCTTCTATGCATGAACAAAGATGAAAAAGTATCAAAGTATCTTTATAGGAGGAATTCAGTTACTGACGATTGGATGCAATGCACATTGTCGGGAACAAGGCAGCATATCATTATTGAGGGCCCTTCACAAGTCGTCCTATTTAGGACGAAAGTAGGCTTTTTCAGATAAATCACGTACGTCTAGGCAAATGACGGTACGAAGAGGATGTTTGTTCCGAAGTAAGGACAATTTCTACATATTTCCATCATTTGCGTTCATTGAAGCATACTTGATAGTGAACTTTTGCCTCAGTGGGTTTTACTTGTTAATTGATCGAGAGGAGATTCATTCTGCATTGAGCTATTTTGACTAATTATAGTTATCACACTTTATTTCACAATAACAGTATCTAGAGAAAGCAAAAGGAATAGGATGTCAGTGGTAAGGTAAAATGAGACCAATAAACAAGCCTATATTTTTTTGCTATATTCAT
>QYTT01091831.1:8379-25145 GCA_006980735.1 Dasypogon diadema | reverse complement strand
CACGGTTTACAGACTACAAGGTTAGCCAGGTTTGTAATTTGAATCGCCATTTTGTGACGTTACTCTGGATATTTTGTTCTCACAGCTTTCCCATTGTGGCAATTTTGCAACGAGTGATGTAAATCTAATGTAAAATAAACGCGGATTCTATTGTATTAAAAATTACAGACAAAATTCATTAAAAATCACGTCTCTTTTGCTCGCTTTCAATTGGAATGCTACCAAAACAATGTAGCCAGAGTGACGTCATGCATGTCAAATTGCAAACCTGGCTAACCTTGTAGTCTGTAAACCGTGGAAAAAACTATCTTTCTCCGATCTTAAATAGTGTAGCCCATATTTTTTTTCATATGAGGCATATTACAACGAAGTACGTATTTGCTGGAGCCACTGTAGTTAATTTTGTCAGTTTTCTAATAATTTCTACGATTCTATTTCCGGTTATGTTACAATTCATTTGTCAAGAAATGTCAACGCGCAGCTTTTACCTTTTACCTAACCTTTCCACCTAAACCTGTTATTTACAAATGACTACAGCTAATTTCATAACCTTGTAATGTTGCAATGTAAATAATAGCAGTTTTTACCTAAGCTTTCAACCTAAACCTGTTATTTACAAATGACTACTATTTTCAAACCTTACAACAGGTTACAACGGGTTTTAGTACGTTTTAGGACATGTTTTAGAACAATTTCAAAATTAGTACACTCACACATTGAAAGCGCACGCACACATTGACAAATCATGTTGGAATCTTAAATATTAAATACATAAACCGCCGGATAGCGCCACCAATAAGTGTGGTAAATTTAAGAAACCTAAAATGTGGATTTTACTTGGATTTTACGTGTTTATAAAAACAAGAACAAGAAAAAGAAGGTGACGTGAAGAGGAAATATATCCAGCTATATAAAGTCGGACGCAATAATTTTTATTTTGTAAAGTACTGATAAACATATGCGAAAAGTGGATAGTTCAATGAAAAGTAAAGCAGAACACAGCTGAAATTCAACTAAAGGGTTCGGGCGTGTAAAGCTGTGCTATTTTGGTGAATATTAGTGGAAGAATTTGTGGAGAAGTTGCAGTGTTCCTAATAGCTAACTCCGCCATTTTTTTGTCAATGTCATATTTTGTTTACTAAAAATCAATAATAAATAATAAAATGTTGGCAACCTGCAACAAATTGAGTGATTTCATTAGTGTTTCTACACTTATAGTGATATATTCTTTAATATTCGAGGTCAAGATTCCTTAAGGGGACTGTTTTGTATTCTCAGAAATCCACCAGAATAGGTTATCTGAAAAAGGTAGGTAACGCATGATTTCTAAGTTTAAAACATGTATTTTTCTCGTAACGATAATCTGTTGAAGGTTCAAATAGTTTTGTGGTACATATAGTATTGGAGAGAGAAATTCAAAGCTCCCTTGGGTTCTTATCTACGTATGAGAAAATACCTCTGACCGCAGTTAGATATCTCGTGGAATACGTCCTGAAACGCAACAAGTCCTGCCAAATCTGTGTACCAAAGTAATTTTCTAGGCTTTCTTTATGCAATTTGTATAAAAGCGATGAATTGAGAGTAATGTGGATGTGGAGTTGTGTAAATTTGGAAGTGGTTGACTGAACCATTAATGCTGGTAAATATTAACTCTGAAAGCTGCTAGACTATGGACTATTATTATGTATAAGCAAAGTGCTAAGAATCTCTACTAATTGCATAAGTTTACTTGTAACAAGCCGCGTTTAACACAATGTATGTAATTGTGTTACTTGCATAGGTCAAGTCAACGGAGGGAAGCACCCGATAGCCATTTGAACTTGAACTTCTTAAACCTTTAGGTGCTAAGCGCCACTAAAGTGGCTTCCCTCTAGATTATCTTTTTGGTCGACACGCCACTAAAGTGGTTCACTTGTTTGCATGGTTCAAAAAATGTGATGTGCTGCGTATTTGTTTCTTTATTTGTTTTATATATTTTCGCAAATATATCTAAATGCATAGTTTAATTCATCCATACATCGATTCCGTTACCAATTTCGTTTATATTCATCCCTAAATAAAGGGTTAAAACAAGGAGAAGAAGAAATAAACCCAAATATGTATATCGTCGTTATCAAACCAATATCTGCTATGTGCACGTTTCTCACATAGCAGTTTTTATTCGACAATATTCTGGCTGATGCACATGGGTTATTTTTTTGGCAACCACAGTTCACTGTAGAATACTTAGAGTCACATAGTAGTAAACTAGTCATAATGGTCAAAATGTCGAAATCTCCAAAAAGTGTACATAGCAGATATTGGTTTGAGAACGACGATATTCAGTTGCGTTTAAAACATTTGACTAATTACCGCCGATAAAAAATTGTTTTTTATTCAACGAACTAAACAATTTTCAAGTGAATTCAGTATACGGTTCTTAAAAGTAATTATAAAAACTGATTTCGCTTGAATTATACCCAAACACTGTGGGTGCTATAGCATGCATCCACTGTTAAAGTGGGTCGTCGCTGTTATGGAGGTCTCGAGATGCTTAAGTCAAGACTGCCCTTGGTAATGGAGATGTATCTCACTCTTTAGCCGAGTCCCATATGTCGTCTTGCTGCTTGCTCCTAGGATGCCAGAGTGAACAGATAGAATCCTGGTTGATGTGAATTTCAGCTACCTGTAGGTGGAGCACAAACGGGAAAGGAAGACAAATCTTGAGAATAAATTCGATTTAATGTTAATTCCTTCAGAAGCAAAACTGGCTCTGCTCAGGGGAGAATACGAATCACAACAGGGATGCCTAGGACGATGTTGAACCGAGATTGTGGACTTGTTGGGGAAACGTTGACTCTTGAGGGAATCCCGCTGTGGCTTAGAGATGATTCAGTTGGCTAGAATCTATTTTAGCTTCCCTAGGTGGATATTTGAAGTCAAAGTAAACTGTCGGATGAACTCAGCTTCTCTAAAAAAAACTATTTGTTAAATTGAAGCGCGTGCCTCACAAATTCCTTCACCAGAATGAAGAAAAAACAAAAAACAGAAGAGGCATGACAAATCATAGCCAACTGCATGATTTCGCAATCGCTCGACCACAAGTAGATTCACCAGAAAGCAAATTGAAAACACTACAAATGTTCAGATGCTGCCGAAAGCACGGCGCGCACCTGAACGCTGCCAAGCAGCTGACGCCGCAACACTTCGTTTCGTGCTCGGTGAGATCAATGAAAACGGCGTGACGATTTCAGTAATAAATTATACCAAAAATAATTTATTAATGAAAGTAATTTTCATATTAATTCACACTACAATTTTCTCCAAATTTCAAAGACATTATCAGAAACTAGATTCACTTTTATATAATAATAGAATAGAATAAGATAGAACATTTTTATTATTTTCCACAGCTTTTCGTTCCATCCCCAATTTTATAGTTGTCGGTATTACGTTCATTGAACAATGACAAAGCAAAAACTAAAAATGATCTTATCAGCACATAAAAATAGAAAATTTTAAGAACATTCATAGACGTCGTGTTGCAGGCGGAGCTGTAAAGTACTGGAGTACATCACTATTTTGTAAATCAAGTACCTTGTACTTGAAAACACAAGTATGGGTACTTTGTGTTTGAAAATGATCAAGTACTTTTCTAATTACTCTGTTCCAAGTTAAATTAATGATTACTTCAGGGCTTTGTTGTCTAAGAACATTCAACTCGTTTATATGATTGCTTCTCCCGATTCCCCGTACGAAGTTTAGTTGAGTTAGATGTCGACTAACTACCAGTAGTGCAAAATGCTATGTAATGCTCTAGTGTTTCCCCAGCTGGATTACTGCTCATAATTTTTTTTTGTTACAAAACTGTGATTTCTAGATTGCAGAAATTGCAAAATAAAGGCATGCGTATGATACTTAGATGTAACGCTAGAACATTTATAAAAATTCTATATTAGAAAAATTGAAGTGGATGTCAGTTGAACGACGATTCAAATTATCGCATAGAAGTCATCTTCTTCTTTCATTTAGAAACACAAACGTACTGATATTTTATATAGTTCTCAAGATATCGGTCCTCTTGCCTTTGAATTGCACTTTTTATTATCCACTCGCCCTATATCGTTCATTCTACGAACAAACAGAATCTTTCTGCGCAAATAAAATCTAAACATTTCGTAAGAAAACGTTTAGTTAAACGTTTTTTAAAGGGACGTTTAAATGGAAAAACGTTTCAGACCTGAAGCCGTATTAGAAACTTTATAAGCTGAATGAAAATAGGATCACCCGTAGTGCTCAATTTAGAGAGGAAATTTAGGTATCTACGTTCCGCTATCCAAAGACAAACCCGATGCAGTCATTGAATGCAGCCTCAATTTTACGTCAAATTGAGCCTAGGGGAAACTAGTCTGTCTAAAAGAGAAAACGAAACGACAAAGGATTTTACTAACAACAAAGCTTTTTAATATTAAAAATTATGTGAATTATAATAGATGAACAAATAAAGCTATGTGCTTGGTAAAGAAAGAGTGAGAAAGAGTTAAGTGAAAATAGACCTGCAAATATCAAGAGACACTACAATTAGTACATAAAAAGATATAGGAAATGCTGATTATAGTGAGAATATTATACAACATTATTTAGTTAAAAAGTCTTTTATTTTGTAAAATAAAAGAGATCCTTTGAACTGTAAAAATTATGCTATTTATTTTTTTAACAATATGTTAGATAGATATTAATTTACTCTGTCAAAGGCAACGACTCACACACGTGCACATGAGTTTTTAAAAAGCGCACACGCTCATGAATCGAAAATGAGTTTTCGAAACTACAAGCCATGCACAAGAAGAAGAGCGAGAACATTCAACTCTTTTTTTATAAATGCTTTAAGATAGGCGAAATTGGGCTTATATACATCGTCAGCCCATGTACTACTATCTTGAAGCGTTCATAAAAAGCAGTTCATATGTTAGTGCTCAAGGTCAGTTCATGGCTTGTAGTTTCGAAGGCTTTGGTTTTGAGCAAAACCCCCGAGATATGTATATACTTTACAAGCCATGAAGCAGAAATTCTCTTTTCTCAAGGTATGGTCCCTCGAATTCAGTCAAATTACACTGATTCTTATGAATCACACGATAAAACTTTTTGTTCATCAGCTGATGGTGTCTAAACTATCCATTCTACGGCAAAATTATCTTCTAAGCAATTAAAGTCCGGTTGTTTGCCTTTCTAATGATATCAAATCTAATATGTCTTGTCTAACAAAATTATATAAAATTTTCAGTCCAAACGAAACTCTAACCATTTTTCGCTTATATACCAGCGGGCAGCCAGCAGAAAGCGAGGCAGAGCTCACGGTCCGTTGTCAGTGCAGTTACAAGAAAAATTGTTTGAGTTTATTTCGAATGCAAGAATGTGCATAATAACGACTTATAATTATTCTTACACCAATAGAAAGTAGATATATTAGACTTTAAATTTCTAGAAGACTATTTTTAAGTAGGAAGGATAGTTGCAGAGCTACGCCAGTTTCAACTAAAAAAATTCCTGTTCTCTCATAAGAATTAATGCAATTTGATCTGCATTTTGGGACTATACCTTCTAGTAGTTGTGTGCGTTATTTTCTCTGGTTCATGGCTTGTAAGTATATATCCCGGGGGCGGTACACTTTTTTACGTTAATTATTAATAGAGATGTATTTTAAAAAGCTCGGCAAACAAATTCGTTATTTTCATGGTTTAATACATTCAGGAAAACATATGTAAGTTAATGTTGTAAAACAAAGAAATGTATCCGTCTGAGATGTCTTAAATGATAAATACGAAACAAACGACCTTTTTATCCTCAGACAAGTGTTGCTTAATAATTTTTGTTTGAGCTTTAACGTTTCGGCCCTCAATTTGGAACCCTCATCAGAACTAAAACAATCACTTTATTTGTAACTTAAAACACTTTAAAAGCTTCAATTCTTACCTAAATAAGTAAATATTATTGTACATGAAAGCGTGTAAAAAAAACTTCACACTATGTCCAAAACATAACTAACATATTAAAATTACTGACTGATAAAAACAACATCGTGTAACAATTCAAATCATAGAACAAAAATATGAGACCAAACAATATCACGGTAAAATGTAAAATAACTGGTTAACTTCTGAAGGGAAAACTTATAGATAACGAATAACTGGCTAAAGACTCAAATACTAACAAAAGTATTATTTTGTTTTTAATCCATTCAACAGTAATGTAAGTTAAATTAAGGGAGGAATTGTTACATTAAAAAATAATAGCCATTGATTTAAAAGAGCTTAACCACATAAAAAAAGAAAACAAATAAAACTTCAGTTGAACAGTGTAAAATAGCTTTATGTATTAATCAACATTTATATAATATATTATACTTGTGTCTGACCTAAACAAGTTTTGTAACTATTTTTGAAATATTGCAAGCAGATTGACTTTTTGCGGGCGTAGCATCTATAAGCGGTCTTTTCTTCGAGATTTGATTTTTCCAACACTAGCTTAATTATATTTCTTAGATCATTTTTCATGCTTTTGTCTTGAAGCCATTGTCCAACATGTGGTTTATTCTTCGGCTTCGCCATTCTCCTCATAAATAAAGAGAAAGGAGCTTAGCTTACTCTGCATCATTTTCCGGTAAAAAGTTATTAAAAAATAACAAAAGTTTAAAATGAAGATTCATTTCATGCCAAAAAAACTGTTAGCTTTTAAATAATTCTCTACCTTCTCTTCTCCTAATTTGCTTAGCTGTGTAATTAGCAATTAATAAAGCGGCAGTACAAATACTCGGTGAAGTAATTTTCAGCAAATTTATCGGACTTTCATTTGCACATACTGCGAATATTATGACCATTGATACCACTTGCCATATGTTAATGACGTAATTTATATTGTCAGGTCCGTTAAATCAAAATGGAAAGTGAAGGAGGAGATCAAGAGATGTCAAACGGAGAGAAAAATGAATTGGATTATCACGAATGGCTAGAAGATATATATAAAGAAATTCGAAATGTTCATCTGAAGTCTAGCTCCCATCCTGGAGATATTCTTAAAATTATGGACAAATTTATTGAGTATGTATAATTTCATAATAAAAACTAGTTTATAAATTTTACGACATTTTACAGATTTTTTCGGACTTATCTACGTAAAAATCCTCCCGAAAAGTCGAACAGATTGCATGATTATTATTTGGCAAAAGCTACAAATAGACTGATGTTTTTATTTAGAGACTTAATAACAGAAGAAAATGTAAGTAAAGTTTAACTCTTAATATAAATGTATAAAATGCAAACAAATCCTCAGTGGTAAAGAAAAACTAACTACCATCAAACTCAGTAGTGGTTGTAATTATGTAAACTCTCAGATGTGTTATGCCTTAGACAAGACTACGATCATAAGCAGTAGATGTTAAAATTAAGTACTCGATAATGTTTGTTTGAATTTTCGCATCAGGCCACCCTGAGCTTGCTTGAATTGCACTCTACTGACAGTTTTACATGATTGCGATTCTAATTTATTATTCAGATTGCATAACAATTTAATGCCATCTTATATACGATTTCTTTCAGTTAATAAATTATTTGATTCCCCACTTCTAGGATCATGAATACTTATTGAAAATCAGCGAACTTTTGGGAGGTTATACTGCTCTCTGTTTTCGTTGTTACTCTGTGCAAGATAAGGAGCGCAACGAGTCCCATATTGAAAGTATTCTTTACAATTATAACTTTCATTTACAGGTATGTGGGGCTATTTTTTTTTAATTTACGTTCAACTCATAAAAATATTTTCAGTCAACCACAGATGAATCCTTCTTATTAAGAGTGTTTGCTCATGCCCTTTTCATCAATAAAAATTTACCGCAAATATTATCGAAAATTTTAGAGTAAGTATATTTGATTATTACAAATTTTACTAATAAAATTTATTGTTGACATACAATGAGAGAAATTCCTATCTATAACCCTCTGCACTACTATTTACAACAATTATGTTAATATTCCTTATCATTACCAGAGTCGATTTGGTTAAACGAAAAATTAACGCGATATTTATTTTAATTTTACAATTCCAATAGGGAAGATATTTTGTAATTATTTATAATAAAAAAACATTAGGAAATAATCAGTGAAAAGTGCGCGACATCAGAAAAGAGTACTAACCAAAATTGTATTCAATTTGGATAGTCTAATTTAACACGTGAAGTGACCTGAGGGTCACCGGTAGCCACAATGAAGATTATCAGAAATTTCAACAAATAATAAATGTAACTCAATGGTCCTAAGTGCCAGAAATAACTGTTTTATATACACCTGGACCTTTTTTACGCGCTGATGCTTACTACGTAAAAGCAAGCAATTGCTTAGAAGAAATTCGCGTGAAAGCAAGGAGTTGCATAAAAGTAAATCTCGTACAGAAAATTATCTTTCGAATTGCGTAAAAAGTCGCATAAAAGCAGGTAAATCGCGTAAAAGTGAAAAAACCTGCGCAAAAAGATATCCACGTATACTCTTTTCCTCGAAACATATTACAATTATGATATGATAAATGGGTTAGGTCAATTTCGCTCATTGTATTTAGCAGATCAAAAAGTTCGACTGATTTCAATTTTAAATATGTTTATTATTATTTAAAGATTTTTTGTTCAAATAGTTTTGGACTGCATACAAACCATCAAATTTAGTTTCATTATAATTATTCTCTATAATGCCCTATAACAATAGCAGTCTAGAGGTGTAAAATAAAGGATGCGTGAAATTGAGAAATTATCATAATGAAACACAATGCCCTTTCTTTTTGGCCAATATCGGCTGTTTTAAAAAGGGGTACGTTTAAATTTTTCGTTTCCAAGCATTACTCCACTGTATTGACATCTTTATTTCTTGTTAAAAGTTCTAATTGGGTGATCGCCCACTAATTCCGCTATATAATTATGATTATACCAATGACAACTGTTTTCGCTTTCTCCAGAATTTATTTGCTTTTAGTTATACCAATAAACCTTTTTTCAGTGGCACTAATTGTTTTAAAAATAACAAAAGCAAATTTGAGATACGAATCACAAGCAAGATCACAGTTTGTGTTAATTTTTTTCTCAATCAAGTATAGCACATTTCTTCAAAGAGCTGACAAGTAATTCTCCATCGTACCCATTAGATAATCTGCTTATTGGTGTAAAGTGCCTTCAATTAATGTAATTAACACATTTACTGAAATCAGATCAACGCAAATTGATTCGATTAATATGAACAATAATCCCTTCCCACAAAATATATACCTTTCTAGATATCAAAACTTGAATTGATATTGACCAGTTCTTCATCTGATCAGCCCGTATATCCGTGAAGAAAGAATTTCTAGGTATCTGTAACGCTTTACCCTTCATAGATTAAAAAAACATAATTAACACAATTTTTACAATTCAGCTGCATATCAATTAAATGAAGAAAATTATACATTTAAGTATGAATTTTCAAAACAAAAGTATTTATATGATACATAGAAAGAGAAAACTCACGGACTTTTTGATCAACTTAATTTTTAGCTTTTATATTTTAATTAGTACTAAAGCAAATATCTAAATTCCATAGAAAAGTTCTGAAAAAGCGGGCTCAGCGAAAAGGACGAAGAGATCAGGAAGTTAAAAAAGATCAACTATACATTTTATACATAATAGCATTTAAATTATGGGATAAACTGCGATCTCGAAGCGATACTGGAATTGGGGACGTTCCAAAATATGCCAATGATTTCATAAAACCCATGATGTCTTTATTGTAATCTTGGACGTATGTAGTACTTAATTTTTTTTTTAATTCATAATATTTGCAGATCAAATCATCGCTATGCCCCATATCTCCCTGCCATTACATCCAGTGATATAGAAGAAGGAAGAGCTACTCGCATTATTTTGAGTAAATTTCAGTTTCGGTATCTTCACAAACTTGCTGAGGTAAGAAAAATTAAAAATTAAAACAAATAAATATATTTGGGAGTATATATTAAATTTTCAATATTACTACTTTACTGATGAATATCCCTTAACCTTTTTAATGTCAAACAACGATATTCCATGTTGTTGGCTATAATTTCACAACATGCAAGTCAAAAATTAGCGTTTTTCTATATCATTTATATTTCTGTTAAAGTCTGTTATAATATTATGAAACAATACAAAATAAACACCACTGTGGATGATACAAAATTTATGAATTAATCGATAATCTAATCTAATCCTAACGGTTTCGGGGATAATGGCAATTGAAGTTCTTTCTATTGTCTTTTAAAATGAAGACCGTAGAGTGTATACTAAACATGATTTGTGTACGAGTCTGATGTCATATCGTAAGGAATACTGATGGCTTTTAAATAAGTGCTTATTCATGCTCTTATTTCTCTTCGTTTAGGAGCTACGAATTTTTAAAGTCATACAGCCTTACTGGCGTATCCGTTCCGAACGGATAAAGTTCCAAATTTCTTGCTTTTGTTGTTACATGGGTTTCGGAAGTTTTTCCATTCGGAACGGATACGACGATAAGACTGAATATTTTTTATCATTTTTCACATAAATACGCAAATTTCTCAAAAATATCCGTTTTTCTTACAAATTAAGTTTTCCTTTAATTTTATATAAGGCATATGTCCTCTTATCCCATTCTCTTTTCGAGACCCCCCGGTTCGAAGCCGTATCCATTCTTCAATAAAAAAGGGGTAAACTTATATGGGTTGGATATGGATACGTATTTAGGACTGGGAACTATTTTCAAGCAAACAAGCAAGATGGAAAGGTTTTCAGAAGGCCTTCAATACCTGAATACTGCCGCGACATTCTAAAAGGCCCTAACTACATTTCATTCAATTTGCAGAAAGAGAGGAAAATGTAAATTTTATTATGTCAACTTAAATATATAAACCATTTGAGAAAGCTTTTATATGAATGGAAAGCTTTAAGAACGATTTATTTTTTGGACTACGGCTAAACAAAATAATTTAACGAGTTTTAGAGCTTTGCCATAGGGCTTTTTATAAAGAACAAAGTTGAGAGAAAAAATCCCTATGTGCATATCAACATTTTTTACAAATTTTATCTAGAGAATTATATATAAGCTATACGACCTTCATTCTAAAAGGCAACCGAAAAACATTCAAGTGCCGTTGTCTCGGAAACCGTTAGGATTGGCCCCCACCACCCATATAATTTTTGATTGGTCATTTTGATTGGCAGCACTATTTAATTTCCATGGAAAGTTTGGATTGAGTGACTTTTATATAACTTGCTCATATGAAAAATGCATTACTGAAAATGAAATAAATAAACTACAAACTGTTTCAGGCGGTGGTAAAAGAGGACTGGCTCCGAGGCAGTGATATAAATACTCCAATTACTGTGGTAAGAAAACTGCATGTTTTTTAATTATTTATCTTAATACATTAAAACAAGCTATGATGATTTAGTAAAAGGTCTGATTGTATTTAGTGCTCGTGTTCATTTTTGTTAATAAATGAACACTTGAGCTTAATCCAAAATGATAAAAAATTGGTCTGAGGCAATTACTTTTCTTTATTTAAAACAAAATAAAATAAAAGCCTCGTTAAGTTGATGATTTATTTTGTAGGACCTATCTTCAGACGAAGATGTATATGATGACGAACAATTAGTAATGAACAAAATAGACTCAGTGGGTCTACGTGTAAAAAATTTGCATTTAGAAGAGGAAAAAGGAAAATTTCCGAAAGAGCTTTGGTGGGTGGAAATATTGCAAAAGAGAGCATTAGAAAACTTGAAATGCAAAAAAGAACGTTATAAAATTATAGAAGTTATAGAACTGGATGATAAAGATGACGAGAACATAGTTGAAGCCAGAAGTGATCTAGTACAAAAAGGTGCATTTAATGTAAACACTGACACAGATTGTAATCATGAAACACATATAGAAAACAGCATTGATGATAGAGTAGAGAGTGAAAAGGCGATATTACAAGTGGAATCATTGACCGATGTCCTAAGTGCATCTAGTGAACGTAGAGGCATGACGAAAGAAGATGGCTTTGTAAAAAATGTAATAAATAAAGAAAGGAAAAGAGAGCAGTGCGTAACAAACTCAAAGAATTGTTTAACCCAAGGAGACAGAAATAATACCATAGAAGAGTGCGAAGAAGAATTAGTTGATGCAGTAAAACTCATTGTAGAAACAGAGGCAAAAAATAACAAAATAACAAGCTTGGAGAAAACAAAGCATATGAAAGAAAAGTGTATTGGAAATAACATAAAAATAGGTGCAGCTAAAAACTCTGAAAGTGAACGAATCGAAAACTCCACATCATCAAATGACAATACTAATATCTTATCAGGGAAATCAACCCGTTTGGAAGGAGGTGCAGTTACTGAGACCTCATCCAAACTTATTACATTAGATATTCAGAAACATTTCAACAGCAATTTAGACATGGAAGAGGAGATAACTAAAAGAGTAAATGAAATTATCTCAAAAGAGGCAAACAATACAGAATGTACTGCAGACTTAAGTGAAGATGAAGAGGCAATGAGTATTATTTGCATCGAAGATACAAAGCCGAAATCTCCGTTACTTATTTCAGAAACAAATGATGAAGATAGCCGAAGTTTACCACGGTCTCCAATTGAAGGCTTTGAAGAAAATAAAGTTCCAAAAGGCTTCATTAAGGACACAATACCACATGAAGATCATGTACTTACGTTCAATTCCATTCAAACGAAGCGTACTGCAAGCAATAATCACAACAACACAAAAGAAAATGACGACCGTCATAAAAAAAAGAATCAGAGAGATTCTACTTCGGATGATCAGAAAAACATATATCATAAATCACGCTCGAAGGAAGTAATAACGGAAAATATTACAGCCGATATTTTTACATCCCAGAATGGTGAAGATGATGATCATATGTCTATTTCAAGTATTGTTGAAGAAAGTGAAATATATGAGAATATTGATCCTAAAATTAATGATGTGCATATTGGAAAAATAGGTCCAATGAAAATAACTGGACCAACTATTTATTCAAAGAAATCCAGCTCAGATGGTCCAGTCTTGTTTAGTGTAGCAACAAATAAGAAACTATCTCCACCAAATGAAAACTCTAAAAAAATTCATGAAGAACCTGTGCAAAGTCGTAAAGTTGTTTTTAGCACAGATACAAAAAGTAATAAGCAGAAAAGAACCGATTATACATTTTCTCCTATTCCGGTGGAAGCGGATGAAATCAAATCGCCACCTGTCGAAAGTTTTTCAAAGTCAGATTCAGATGAAATCAAAACACTTTTTAACAAAAATTTTAAAAACTCAAATAGAAACGACAAAAAAGAGGATCCTGATACCGAAAATTCCCTCTCTGTTAACAACGGTTATACAAACCAATCAACAAACCTCATTAGCAAAACAACAAATCAGTCTGTACCTAAACGTAGTATTCTTGCTAAGGTAAGTATTTTTTATAATCTTTTCAGCTTTGTTATAATCAAATATTTCATATAACTTGAAAGCAGCAAAATATGTGTACAGGCTTTAAGGACCTCTATTTTCAATACTTTGTGTCATTAACTTTAAGAAATAAAATATTTCACCAAAACAATGCGTCAGCACCTATAGTACGATTCTTAGGCATCGGCTAACAACAACCGCCTATACGAATCGAATATGATATGGCATTCAAAGACCATTACCGAGCAATGCTAGTAATATTTCTAGGGACTAGAAATAGTCATGAATTACAAACAAATTGCTACTTGCTACGTCCGCTTTAAAATCTTCGTTTAATTTTCTAAAGATTTCAAGAAGATTATTAAGAAAAACGACCTCATGAAAATCCTTTCCTGAAACGTTTGTGATTTTAACGTTCCGTAATAAAGTAAATTGTGGTTGTTAATTATTAGACGTAAAATGATTTAATGATCTAATAATCACGTTAAGTTATAAGAAAAATTAATAAAAACAAGAATCTATGAGAGAAAATTCCAAAATGAATTGCGAAATGTCCAGAGAAATTTAGAAATTTACGAATGAAATTGAGATTTGTCCCGATGGAATTGTAATTCGTCCAGATAGAATTGAGATTTGTCCGCAATGAGTTGGGAATTAGTCGAATAGAATTGCGAATTGTCCGAATAAAATTGGGAAACGTCCTATTAGAATTCAGAATTGTCCAAATGAAATTGAGAATGCATAGGATGGGCGCAAATGCAATGGAGGTACAAAGGATTTAGCTTATATTATTTTTCTACTTTGTATTATTTATTAAAAACTATTTTTACTGACATAATACAAATTCATAATAATATTGAGTTTCTCTTCTAGCCCAGAAGGCGCACTTCTTAGCGAGGAGCCGAGAAATATTTACCCATCTCCGTGTTAAGCGTTCACACATTTCAAAGAAATGCGTCAAGATTGGGCTCCTCAACAAGCATGCAAGACACGATAGCAATGTTAAACTCAATTAGAGACAAAGAAGGTTATTAATAAATTGGGTAATCATAGGATTAGGCTCCCAACAAGCATGCAAGACATGTAATAGTATGGTGATGCCTCTGTCCTGTCAGGAAACAGGAAAAGTTAGTAATAGCTCCTTTTTTTATATGTGGATGATTTCGAAATTAAGTGAAATAAAATTGATTTCTGCTACAACTTTTTTCTAAAGTGTGATACATTTGTAGAGATTTCTCTTCTCTTCTTTTACTTCTTCTCCAGAAAACCGGCTGACATATTGCTACAGAAATATTCGTGTAATGGTCTTCACTAGTTGCTTTTAAATAAGTGCTTATTTATGTACTCTCCAAAATTTAAAAATTTTGACTTGAAACGAAAGGAATAAGAGAGTGAGTTATGGTATATCATCAGAGCACACAAAGCAGCCCGTCTCTAATTTCACATGATCAAGTCATAGTATGTTATAAAACATACATATTTACAGAGAAAAGTAAAATCCGATACTTCGAAATTAATATCTGTATAACCCTCGATTTACACTATACTCGAAACAATTTCGATTTAACACATTCGAACATAAAAGCAAAAAATTTATTTTAAAAATTGTGAGAACCAAAAATTTATTCCGTTGAACGATTTTTTGTCAATACGTTTTGGAATTTAAAAGCTAATTTCTCAATTCAAAAAATATATACGTACTTTTGTAGAACCAATTTACAGTGTACATTAAGTGTTAAATGTATATGAAATTTTCAAGAAATATTTCTCACTTTCCAATGTAAGACAATATATGATTAAATTGTGTTAATTTTATTTCAGAAGTGTGAACTTTCTTTTGAAGAGAATCACCAATCATTGTAAGAAAAACAAATTTAAGCCAAGAGTATTGAAATTCAAATTAAAAATTCACATTTGATAACATGTGCACTTTTGATTTGAATGTTGATACTTTTGTTTAAATTTTTGTTATGCTTGCGATGAATTGTTCAGTTGTGATCTCGCGCTCTTGACAAGAATGATTTTAAAATTGATACTTTGTTATACGGAAAAGTGTGAAATTGATTCTTGAGATTATTATAAAGCTATAACAATCCTTAACAAAGAAATATTCTAGGAAATACTAAAAAGCTGGTTTCAAGTTATGTGAAAGTAATTTTTAAAACTTCTTAGATAAAATGTGCTCTACTTCTGGTTTTTTACACTATTCAATACGATGGAAAATCAATTGATAATTTGGATATTCCAATATTTACAGACCGATGGAAATATACAAAGTGAGAACATATCATCATCAACTAAACGAAAAGCAGTCTCATTTGCAACAATTACACAAGAAAAGCCACCATTGATTATCACTCGCAGTTTAAATCTTGACTCTACAATTTTAGAACGAAAAACATATGATAGTCCTATTACCGTTCAAAATGAACCACAAATTTGGAAATCTTCAACCAATGCTGCACTTGTCTCCAATCAACATGAACACTCATCAAATGAACACAAGCAAGAACTAGATATATTATCTACAAGCGGCATTAATGGGTTCAGTTCTCCAAGTCTTCCACTCATCAAAGGTACAGGTATGACTCAAAATATGTTTCAATTTGAAATCGACCCAGAATTCCGAAATTCTACGTAATAGATTTTTTTTGTAAAAGTGATAACAGCTTAGTTTTGGAACGGATTTTAGGTGGAATTTTATTAATGGATTTTCTGTGAATAAGTTGTCCTATCAATAATTTTTTTAAGATATTGCCTAAGCTGAGGGGACAACCCTATGATGCAGCCAGCTCAGCTTAGGCGAAAGGAAATTAGGAAGCAGAAAAAAAGAAAATCATTAACAATCAAAATAACAATAAGTATTCAAATATGGTCATTTTTGAAATAATTATAATCTTACTGGCTATTTAGAAAAAATATTCCTGTAGGTTCTCTTGAATTATTGTTCTGCTTGAGCTAATTTACATTATATTGCAAGTCATTCGAAAGTTTAGCTGCATATACGAAAACCGAGTTTCTTGACTGGAGATATTTAGATCTAGGGACCTAGTTATATGAGTTCGCAAATTAAATTATATGGAATAAGTAGTCGGGTGTTAGCTGCCTTATGATTTTTAACATAAATATGCTTTTCCTAAAATTTAAATGCTCTCAAAGAGAGATACCAAGCAAGTGAGCATATGGGGGGAGACATGGTCGAAGTAAGGCAAGCGAAAAGCAAACCTAACACAAGCATTAAAAACTTGTTGCAATTTCGGAAAAATTCCTAAACTCATTGAGCTGTAAAGGCTGTCACAA
>QYTT01091828.1:0-15923 GCA_006980735.1 Dasypogon diadema | reverse complement strand
GTCCAGTAAAATTGAATTGTGGAATAGTTGCATACAATTCAAATTTGCTGCTCGATGGATCCTTGGACCAACCACTGCAACAAAAAAACAACACATAGCTGATTATGGCTTTGTCCATAGATGGTAATTTTCATATACAAAATATAGATACAAGATGGAAACAGTTATTCTACTCTGCTCTACTTACACTGCTTTGTGAAATGTTGCGGAAGATAAACCGGTAAGGACTCCATTTGTCACTATTAATTTCAAATCTATAGGAAGTCGAATGTTTTCATCAATTACAAATTTCTTCAGGTGCCAAGGGTCCATGTCAATGAAGCCAAGTTGTGAAAGTTCAGTTGTGTAATTTTTTATCATCTCGGTTGCCACATTCGCAATGCACGTTGTTTCGCCGTAGTGACATTTTCGTACGAAAGATGCTGAAAATTTTTAAAGATGTTAACAAATATTTTATTTTTATTTTTCACTAAGAATGCAAAGTAAGAGGATAGTAATGCTCCTAGAATGTGAAAAAGGAAATTGTTTAATTTTCTAAACTTATTTCAGATCAGAAAGTGTTTTCGTGAACCCAACATTGCATCGGCTATGATAAAACCTTGGAAACTACAAGCCATACACCAGAAAAAAAGCAAGCACATTGAACTCTTTTTTATGAATTATTTAAAATAGGTTAAATTGGGCTTATATAAATTGTCAGCCCATGTACTGCTATCTT
Source organism: Dasypogon diadema (assembly GCA_006980735.1). Classification (NCBI taxonomy): domain Eukaryota; kingdom Metazoa; phylum Arthropoda; class Insecta; order Diptera; family Asilidae; genus Dasypogon; species Dasypogon diadema. The sequence goes on along the minus strand of QYTT01091828.1, from coordinate 15,205 downwards.
GAAGCGTTCATAAAAAAGAGTTAAATGTTTTTGGTCTTCTTATTGGTGCATGGCTTGTAGTTTCGAAGTTTTGGCTATGTAGCTGAGAAAGTCTAAGAAAAAGAACTTGGAAATTAGTGGGCTCATATGTTCACATGAAAAGTTGTCATCTTTCAGATTTCGCTACAGACACCGGTATATAAAATTTTGTTCTGTTTACGTTAAAGGATAAAGAGCAAAAAGGGATTCGAAAAGCCCTTATTTGTTAATTTGATGGTGTGTTATTTTTGAAGTGTTTAATTAATGGCTTCTCCAGAGGATATGGTTTTTTAAATATCCCAGAATCACCAAGTTTTTGCACTTTTCAAATTTTTGAAATAATTAAAAATAAAAATAAATCAAAGTTACTTCACATAAATTGTTTAGTGCTTTCACTGAACAATTTGGTAAAATATCATTAAAATCCATAACAGTCGATTGAGGGCCATTGGGCAACTTTAAATGGAATGAACCTAAGAGAATAATCCATATTCATATTGACAAACTGCCAAGACTAATCAAAAGGAATTACTAAACTCCAACTCTCCCTATAAATAAAAATGGCTTACTACAAAACTACCAAATGAAATGATGCCTTGATCGCGGGAGAAATAATCTTCCTTATGAAGCTTCAACTGTCAAATTCAAAGACAACTACTCAAAATTATCCTTTACATATTCTGGATAAAGATAAATTCGCGTATATCAAGTCATCCTTGGAACATCTAGTAATAGACTACAATAGAGAACACTACCACTCATTAAATAAAATTGATTTTAAAAGTGAACTACGCACCATGAAGGAAGGAGGGCAGAACACACAACTTCTTATGGAGAATTAAAAAAATTTTGCTTCCTCTGCCTTACTCCCAAAGTACAAAGTGAGTATTTTCTCGATCTTTCAAGGTTGTCACCTGCGAACTAAAGACCTCATAACTTAGGTCCATAACATCAGCGAATTAAAATTAAATAATCATTACCTCCCGACTCAGAACCTAACTCACAATATATCCAATTGCTCACCATTTAAAACATCCCAGGTAATTAAGTTTCATGATGACAAGAAATTACCGAGATCTTAGTTGCGCAATCAAAGAACAAAAACATAGATAGAAATTTGAAGACTATGATGTGACTCACCACATTGTACATCACAACACTTTACCTTATACTAGCAATTGTAACAGGTACAGCCTTTTCATGCCGGTAATATCGACTATCAAAGAAAAGTGGAAATACGCGAAACTCAGCTAATGAATACCGTTTAACTGTGTAAACATGAAGGTAGGATACGTTACCAAGGACTTATGGCACTTGATTTTCTCTGTACGGACGTGGTGATCCCTAGAGGATGCCGTTTCTGCGATATGTTATCTGTCTCGAATGGTTTGTTAAAATAACTAATGAAGGGTAAGCAAGGGTACCCTGAGGCTAAACAAAATTTAATTGTCTGTAAGTAAAATTCAACCTTTTGCAAATTCCACCTTTGCAAGTCAAATTCACCCTTTTGCTGTGGTGACTGCAGCATTTAATATGAAGGTTTACACCTACATGAGTATATATTTAAATTAAAGGTGTGTCGGTCTTAGTTTTTGAGCGAAAATATCTCTGATGTTGCAATGGATTAAGGTTTAAACAGTAAATGTACATTATTCTAATATATTTAGTCTAGAAAGTTATAATTTACTCGAGCTTTGCAGCAAACTAAACATTATGTTATAATTTAATTATTTTCGAGTTATAAACCTGTGAATTTTCTTAACAAAATTAAATCCTCAAAGTAAAAGGACTTTTCCAGCCAGTAACATGTCAGCTTTTGTTACTTTTTTAAAAATGTAATCCCAGTAGTATTTACAGTTATTCTTCTCAGAAATAAGTTCTTTTTAACTCATATAAATTTTTGTTTACCTTGTCAATATAATTTTGTTAAGAAATTTCCAAAATATAAATACAAAAATATTTTGGAATAATTTAAAATGTGTGATGAAAATTAGCTAACAATGTACATTAATCAATTAAATTTTTTTGGATTTACACCCCCACCTTCACGAATTAATTCGCTGCAAGTCCATACCAAGCGTTCTTATTAATGAAAAGTGCACTTTGCGCGATGTACACAGAAATAGCACCGACACAAAGAAATGGACGGCGCGTCGTAATACTATACTTGGTAGCAAAATGGGATCACTTTTCTCAGGTAGTCTCTTTCCGTCTAAGGCTGATTCCAGTGGCACTTCATCGGTGTCAGCTGCATTGCGAGCAATGCGAATGAAAAAGTTAAAAGTAGTTGCCTCTCGTTTCGTCTAAGAACGATTAAGAACGATTTGATAAGAAGAAGACCAGAAAAAGTGTGCCCATGTGAGTCAGGGCATTGCGCGGTCCAGGAGTTTTATATATCTATGAAAAATAGTCAACGTTTTCGTGAGAGATTATTTCAACACCAATTTAAACATTTTCGATTTTTGTAAAAGTATTTTCTCATCAATGAATCAAATACTTTATTTCGGTAGCTCAAAACTAAAATTATCATTTTAATTTGCGGCTTAATTGTTAGTGACTCGAATTAAACCGGTTTAGGGGATTTACAAGCCGGCGGAAGTAAATGCATATAATGCAAACTGGGTGTAAGCTTTGTATGGAAACCCAGTAACCGAAAATTCCAAAGAGCTATCATACTTTGATTTCACATTGAAGAATATTGCTGACATTTAGTGAATTTAAGTTATATAGAATTTAAAAGAAAGAACGAAAAATAGCTCTTTTTGAATCGGAAATTATTCTGTAGGATGACTACAGAAGGTCAACGTTTTCTTTCTCGACGCAGAAGAAATAATTGATATTGCATGGAAAAGTCACTCACTGTATTCTTCACATTTAACATCTTATCATCGTTTATTTTTCACACTGCCAAACTTTTGAAATGGAAAAGACCCATTTAATGGAGAAGTCAAAAGAGCACCGGATGAGTTTTTGGGTGCCACGGATGACTCCCTTTACCGCAGAGAAATAAAAACTGTCACTTAAATGGAAAGAATTTGTGAATAATAATGGAAACCATGCTTTGAAGCAAATATTATTAAGTGTTATAAAATAATATATCTTTTGGGTGAAAAACGAGAAACCGGCGTACAAAAAATTTATCAAGCTGGACATGTAAAAATACACTGCAACCGTACTTGGCATCGACTATTAGCACTGTTTAAAAATAAGTTTACACTTACGCAAATCTGCTGCACAACATATCGCAGGTAATATCAGAACTACTACTAAAAACTTGAGTGCCATTTTAGTTAAATTCACTTTATTTCTTGCTATACACTTCTGAAGCCTTCTTCCCTGATGTCAACCTATTTATTTATTTCACTCTATGCCGGCCGCATTGAAGATCTCCCCAACAAAACTGGAATTCTTCCGTTTTTCGTTTAGATGAGGCGCATGGATGCAATTATGAAAATTTTACTAATTCATATCCGGTTTGGACATAATTTCCTATTGTATGTATAGTTTCGTGTGCCTGTATAATTTTTCCATAAAAGATCTAGACGTGTGCAAGAACACAACATTTTTACAACTTTGTGAACTCGCATCTCTCTTTCTCTTACTCCTACCTCTCACCTGTTTATATCAAATCTTCGCAAAGCACTTTTGTTGTAAAAGAATTGGTTAATTTCAGACACAAGCGAGAATAAAAAATTTGATTAAGGCAGCAAGCGCAATTTTTTACTGGTTCTTTTTTTCGAGATATTTTGCGTTTTATAAAATTCAAGAATATTGTTAAGCGCTAATAAATTGGCCTCAATTTTAAGTTTATTATGTGATAATAGGTATTATTAATCATGTCAAAGGAAAACAATTTTTTCCTACCCCTACGGGGATTGCGGTCGTCGGCCAAAGGGTGCATTAGTAGAATCAAAACGTATATCGACCAAAGGGCTTCAGTTCTTACCGAATCGGAATTAGAATGTAGGTTGGGAATACTAGATGCATATTTCAAACAAGGTCTCACCTATCAATCCGAAATAGAGCGTTTAACTAATCAAGATGAAAGTGAAGAAGAGTGCGAAATGACCTTGAAGATAGCTATTGTGCCACTAAAGCTAAAATTCTGTCGCTTTTATCATCATTTCGCCGCGCTAGCATTTCTGATCCAGTCCCCGGTGGTAACGGTAACGATTCTAACGCTTCGATTATTGTGAGCACACCTTCCTCACGTAATCTACCTAAGATCAAGCTTCCGCATTTTTCTGGGAAATATAAAGAGTATACTCACTTCATTCAAACGTCGATACCTTGGTGAATAAAGATATTAATCTTTCTACGATCGAGAAGTTCAATCACCTGCTTAGTTGTGTAAGTGGGCCAGCTCTACGTATATTATTTTTTTTGACGGGGGGGGGGGGGAAATGCGTTACGCACCCTAGGGCGACTTGCTCCCCGTGTGCCGGACTCCCCACGATACGGGTCTACCGGGTAAACCCCCCCTCCCTGTCTCTACGCACTATAAAGGTACTTTGCTTTGTCTCGCAAATTTATTAATTTTCTATCGACATGTAGATGTCGCGGGGAATATTAAGTGTATTTATTTTAGCCATGGAAATAATAACTATGGAACGGACACAAACGTTAATATGAATACGTGAAAGTAGAGCATTTTTGAAGAGGGAAGGGGGTGAAAACTGGAAACCATTAACGGCTACCACCTAGATAATTCAAATATGTATCGTTAGTTAGGTATCTAGGCGGTATCCCATAACCAGATCAATAGTTACAAAAAAAAAATTTAATGTTAGGTCATTCCCAATTAAATGTTGTGAAAGGTCAGAAATAAAGTAGTATATATTTCCCAGGTTTCGAAGAACGGCTAAACATGATTCTAAGTTTTTTGGATTAAGAAATTTGTCTGCCACTCGTTCACATTTGTTTATTTATAATAATACACTGGCCATTTGCGTTTGTAGCGGAAAAATTTCTTTGTGTGAAACAAGTGCTTCACTTTTTCCGATTTTACAGCCATTCCTTAGTTCTTATTTTCAAGATTTTAGCACTGTCAGGGCTTGATAGTTCGTAGTTTTATTTTTATTCGGAATTAATTTGTGCCCTTTCGGCAGAAGCAAAGCAATCGTTTAATATATGTCCGCTTGTCTGTCTGTCTGTTTGTCCCTCTATCTGTCTGTATGTCTGTCCGCGAGCTATCTCAAGAACACCTTAAGCTAGAAACTTGAAATTTGGTACACAGATATTTTATTGAAAATGAAAGATCAGGTTCCCAAATGGACCAATTTGGATAACTCCTTCACAGGGTTGCCATATGAAACCTCCAGCTATGTCAAATAAAAGATTGATATTTTCCTTCCAAAACGAGAACGCTTCGAAGTAGATGGATAAAATTCGGCGGGCAGGTACTTTAGTAAAATATAAATATCCTGGCAGGAAACTAACTAAATCGGCCAACTCTTTCAGAGGGTTGCCACATGAAAGTTTTATTTTTTAAAGTTGGAAATGTAAATTTTTTTCAAACGTTTTTGCGATCATCTTGAAAATATGCATATATAGATTTTTTAGGTCGCCGATTGCGAATCCACAGTTAGATTTCTTAAATTCCAAATGGCGGATCCAATAGGGTGGACAAGATTTTCTAAACGTCAATGGAATGTTGGCAAAATGACGGATATATGGGTTTTTAGGGCTGATGATTACGAATTTAACCTTAACGTTTAAGAATTCAACATGTTAATTTTTTCAAGAGTTTCTCGATCATCATGAAAATAAGTCCATATGAGTTTTTGGAGGTCGCTGATTTACTACAGGTCAACGGAATATTCACGAAATGGCAAATTAAAGCTAAAGGGTGCGTCGATAGCTTGCGGATAGTAGGACTGCCTGCAAATTTGAAGGTCAGTTGCGAATTTGTAAGAATAAGTAGCCGCGGACAATTAACTACAAACTATAAAATAATTGGTCTAAACCAATTATACCTTCTTGCCTTATTCCTTACTATTTATTAGAATGCAAATAATATCTTCTCACCAAAATGTTCTATTGATTCAATTTGAAAACATTTTTCGGTGAAATTCGGTCTCCTGTATTTGTGTTTGTCTCATGTTTGCCTCCTGTTTGCTACGCTTACATTGTATAAAGCCAGAATTGTTTGCATTTCTTATTTGAACAAGTAAGCAAGTCAGCTCTTATCACATTCTAGCTGCGTATAAAATGGGTATAAATAAGCAGCCGTATTAGGAGTAAGTCACAGTTGTGATCACATTATCAGAATGTTACGATTAACTTTGATCTTTTGCATCATTTGCTTTCATATAACTGGGCTGTTCGGTATTTGGAATGGCGAAAAGGTGGGGTCATTCATAAAATACCAAGTGGCCATATTTCGATGTGGCTTGCCAGTTGCAGGAGGGTCTATAATTGGCCAAGCTTTAATACTGACAGCAGCAAGACCGATATACAGTGCTCATAAAAGTGAAATAAAAGTAGCTGTAGGAAAATACATTATTCTAAAATCAGTAGCAGTACAGAAACCTAGAACCGTAGAAGCGATTATTACGCATGAATCCTACAGTCCTCTTTATGCTACTTATGATATCGGAATTTTAGTGCTTAGAACCCCGTTGCGATATCCTAGCTATATAGCAGATCGAGTCTCACTTGCAGAAAAGGGACTGGACATTGCTTCCGGGACGCCTTTAACAATCAGAGGTTGGGGTAAATACAGGAATAACCGAGAGGGTGGCTATCTAAGACAGGGTACAGTCATAGTTGAGAATAATGAAAAATGTGCGCAAATCTACAACTCACCCATCGACAGGAGATATGATATGAACGTTCAGTTTTGCAGCAAAGAGAGAAGTCGGATAAATGTTTGTTATGGGGATGTTGGCAACCCTGTCATGAATAAAAATAACGAGCAAGTGGGAGTAATATCCTTGGACTCAGCGTGTGGACACCTGTTCCCTGGATTTTTCACCAGAATTACAGCTCCAGAAATATATGACTGGATTTTTAATGTTAAGAATATAGGGCAAAACAGAAACGCTTCCTTGTAAACAAAATTTTTAAGTTATCATCCTTAAATAAAATGTATCTTATTAAATGGAAGCGTGTCATATTTTTGTTTTTTTAAGAATTTATTTTATATTATGGAAAAAACACTTGGAAAGGAAAAATTTCAAGTTTTCAATTTTCCTTAATGTGAGGGAGAGAATTTTGATGAATCAGTAGATAACACGTTTACTGAAAGTGTTGCGCTAAAACTTATTGGGGTGATTAAGGCTGCCTCTACGATTGAAGTCATGTCATGTGTGCAAGCGATAGTACGACCACCTGTGTGTAAAAGGAATTCAACAAAGAAGAAGCCAATGAATGTGCCAGAGACTTTCGTTGTAATGACCGGGATTATTTACGGCCAGGTGAATGATGGATGTTTCCTTCAAGATTCCTTTATAGAAATTTGTGACTCTTTGTTAAGCCCCGTCTGAGGCAAGCAGGTCTCGACTTATATCCAACGATATACATATTTGAAAGCGATCAATGCCGTTATACCTAGCTAGAACACATTCTTCTTTGGATTGCTAAGTCGGAGCTTGGCCAATATGTTTATCACTGGCCTTGAATTTGCGAGGATATGATCACTTTTTCGAAAAGGTTCAAGGCGATCCACGGAAAGACCCTACCAATCCTCTCCACGACGGGAGCGAGAGTCTCGTCAAAGGGATATTTAGTACAAGTCGCGAAGCACACAACACTCTAAAAAAGGGTGCTTTTATCTGAGCACTGCTTGGTCAAGGTCTTGGATTAAGATCCACGCAAAGTCTCACTCCTGTCTTCAGGTAGGACACTTACGTAGTACCCCAAAAGGGGTAAGAAAGCGGCTGAAACGGCTTCAAAGGAAACGCCACCTACTGCAACGGTTCCTGAGGAAACGGCTAAGTCCTATGCTAGGCCTACTCTTTTGAAGCCCCCGTATCAAGATGCCTCCACCCGCCAAACCTCAGGATAAGGAATCCTCCAAGAGGGGGATCTGTCTTCCAATCGCTTTGCTTGCGCCTGATTCTGAACAGAGAATGGGGAACCGTAGGCCAGTAACCCTGGACAATGTGGACTACAAAATTGTCTGAAGCGCAGTAGAGATGATACTCAACTTAGGGATTGCTTTGGTGGTACATCCGGTCCAATCCTATGCATTTCCGTCGAACTCATGATCTTCTTTGAGCAAGAGAAAGCTTTCGATAATGTCCCCCGCGAACAGCTTTTGACTGCCCTCGAGGCATTTGGGTTCCCGGCTAGGTGGCTTGAGATCACCCAGAGATGGGACATTATTTCTCCCGTCCCGTTTTATCAGGGTGTTAGGCAGAGTTGACTTTTATCAGATATACTTTACGACTTTTCTCTGAATCAATTTTTAGTAAATCTTCGTCGATCGCTGCGGAAATATTCAGTTCAAATACTAGGGATGAGACTCTCATGCTGGCATATGCGGGCGACTTGGCTATTTTGCTAATGCGCGAAAAGGCTTTTGCTGCAGTACGAGCGATACGTAACTACGAAACAACTTGTAGGCAGGCGTCACCCGACAGAATAAGCCAGCGGGACTCTATTTTTTCAAAATTATTCCCCCGTTTAGGTTCTTCTCACTTTTGGTACATTTAAATTTAACATTCTCCGGCTATTGTTGTCTGTCCACCTCATTGTTGTATACACTCCACTCCTGATCACCAGTTACTAGTCGTTTCAAAAGGGATCGTTTTCCTCACGTTTAATGGATACTTAATGGGTAATCGTCAGCTATTAAATAACATAGCCAGTTACGTTAGATACGAAAGACTCCTGTACTTCGAAAACGAACTAGCGCCATCTGTTGGAAAAATGCGTCCCAAATTTTCTGACAACCCGAATTTGAAATAGTCTTTTTCTTCCATGTTATGTACTGTGAAGGATTTTATGCGGGAAGTATCTATCACGCTACAGTAATCGTCTGTAGTGTATAAAACTTTTTTTCTCAAAGCAACTTATATTATTAAGTAACCGGTCCATATGTTCATATAAGGAATGTAGTCTGGATAGTTTGAATTCGATTTGAAATAGAGAAAATTGAGAAAATTATTTTCTGTTTTCTTCGGAAATTGCGGAGAGCTCGACGATGAGCTGAAAGGATTCTTTTTCTTTAGCAATGTATCGATTATAGTTTCTCAAGTGTCGAAATATATTAATCAACGTTTCGGCTGTATGAATTAGATTGTTTGAAGAACTTTTGTCACAATGTTGACTGGCACATAAGGTGTTTATTTCGAAGTTTTATGGAATTCGAAATAGGTCGCCTACTATGACATTCGCAGATCCTGGCTTATATAGCCCACAGTTGTACTCTTCTAAAATAGTTGATTTTACAAATTTATCGAACCCTTATTATGTTCCATCTCTATTGTGAATTTCAAACTCTCGTCCGATTTACCTATAACGTTATTCACAAAATTTGTAAGTCGTCGTTTCCTTCCCCGTATATATACATAAACCATCACCAACATATCTCGTCCAAAATAAGATGAGTTGCTGAATTCTGATCCTCCAGGAGTAAATTGTAAATAGGTAAGTATATTATCCATATAGTTTTGGAAAAACTTTTTTTTTTAAATAGAATCGACTTCACTTTTTTAATGCTCCAAAAAGCATAAAATAATTTGATGTTAATATTTTACGCTACTTACTCATATTATGTTTTGATTATTGATTTGAAAAAATGTTACGAGACTTTCATGTTTTCCCTTTTATCATAATACATTAAATCTCAAATCTCTAGCTCAAATTGTTCTCGAAATAACGCGTAGATAGGTAGACGAACATCTATTAAACGATTTCTTTTCTTCTCCCACTAAAGGTGTTTTATATTTTTCTTCTTCCGATCGGTTGATATAAATAAACAACTAGTTCAAGTAACTAACTAAACTTTATTTAACTAAAAGATTAGAGACAGAGACTCTGCCAAGCACAACATCCTGAATCCACTGATGTGGCCTCGCAACCAAAACTAAACCGCTCGGTCTAGCTGTTCTGCTGTCTTGCCATATCAATATAACTTAGTTCTAATTCTCAATTCATTTTTAGTTCTAATTATTAGTTCACTCTACTACATCTTCCCTCTTTCCTAAAAGTGACCTGTTTACGTATAGCTACGCTTTAATATGTTAGTTAACATTTATATGTACAGATTCTTTAAATGTTTAAAATTACCTAGCTGAGCTACTCAGATAAGGAAATGCTATACTGTACCATTCTAAACTGGTTTCCAATTTTTTTTTTTACTTTTTTATTCCATCATTTCTCCTAGCCTTAGAACGAGTATTATAGGTTTTCGTCAAATACTCACGTTTCCTTTTAAAAGCATCAAATTTTTCCTCAGGAAGAGCAACTCTTTTTTTCAAGTGAATTTGATTTCTCCAGTAGACACCTCCATCTTCTAACTCAACTATGAACGACCTGGGACATATGTGGCTTTCTAAGATTCTACCAGAGTACCATTTCTTAGTTGGTTTTTGCATCCATAGTTCATCTCCTTCTTGGAAATTTTCTTTCTTATCTTTGAGATTTTTATTATACCAATTTTTTATTTTATGCTTTTGTTCCCGTATTTTTCGTACAGCTGATGTCTCTATTTTGGGTCTTAAGAGGTTGTCATGAACTGGTACTGTAGCTCTCACCCTCCTACTAAAAAGCAGTTGTGCAGGAGAACATCCCAACCCAGTTAATGGAGTGTTTCTATATTCTAGTAAAAGTGAATAGAACTCCTGGTTGGACGTAATTGCTTTGCTCAAAATTTGTTTGCTAATACCAACGTACCTCTCACCCAATCCGTTTGATTTCGGATAATAGGAGCTTGTAAATGTAAACTTAGCACCTATAGTTTTGGCAAATTGTAAACAAGAATTGCAATTAAAAGGAGAATTGTCGGAAACAATTTCTTTTGGATATCCGTGTGTAGCAAAAACAACTCGGAGATTTTTTATTATTTCAGCAGCTGATTTATTTTTAAGTGGGAGTATTTCGAGCCATCTGGAATAATAATCGACAAGAATTAGATATACTCGATTTGAAAATTCAAGTATGTCTAGAGCGATCTTTAGCAATGGGATTTCCGAAATTTCATGAAAAATGATTGGGTCTTTTTGCTTTGAACGTTGTCTGTGTTGGCAAACGGTACACATATTGATTTTATTTTCGATGTCCTTATTGATATTTTCCCATAAAAGAAGGATCTTTGCTCTTTCTTTGGTTTTGCAGATACCTTGATGACCTTCATGTAAAATGTCAAGATATTCTCCGTGTAGTGTTGTAGATACTATGATTCTATCTTTATAGAACAAGATACCTTCTTCAACGTAAAGGTCTTCCTTAAGATTAAAGAAGAACTTCAAATTTCTCTCAACCTTGGAATTATCCTTTGGCCATCCTTCAATAATAAATTTCTTTACTTTGGTCAGAACTGGATCATATTGAGTCTCGCGTATCAGTTGGTCTTTTCTCGAATCACTAATGTTTAAGGAATGCACAATTTCGTTAAAGTCTTCACTTTCATAATCTTTTTCATTTTTTAAATAAAACCGGCGATATGCAAGTCTTTACCCGGTAGATACTCTACACTAAGGTTATATTTTAATAATTTTAGTTTCATTCTCTGAATTCTGGTGACATACATTTTGTCTAAATCTCGTTTAAATATTGAGATCAAAGGCTTATGATCCGTTTGAACTTTTACTGCTCTGCAATATATATAAAAATGGAACTTATTACATGCAAAGGTAATTCCCAGAAGCTCCTTCTCTATTTGAGCGTATCCCTCTTCTGTTTTCGAAAGACTTTTTGAAGCGAAAGATATTGGCTTACCTTCCTGCATTAAGCAACAACCTAACCTGGTTTTGGATGCATCACACTGTAAGACAATGGGTAAAGATTCGTCGAAGTTTTGTAAGGTTGGAGCTTCCGCTATTAACTTCTTAATTTCGTTAAGATCGGACGAGTGAATATCCTGTGTCCCTGCGGCAAAAAAACTCGTTGAAATGTGCACAGCTGGAAATACTTCTCCCTCACACACGAGCAGACCACCAACAGAACAAAGTGCACAGACAGTCCTCTCTGCGGCCCAATGTCTCCCACACCAGGAAGCATTGGTTATTCTTGATCTGGACTATCTGGATTGACCTTAAGAAATATCCGAAGGAGTATCCACCTTCAAGGTTTGGACAATGGCTAATACTACCACGTAGTTGAACACGACTGCCCTCCCTTTCAACGAAAGGGAAACAGCCCAGTTTGCCAAAAACAAATAAGTCTTGAGAGCTTTTTCGAAAACAGCTCGAGCTATTGGAAAACCCTCGCCGTCCCCCAAGAAAAGGAACAGGTCAACAGCGTACAGCAGCGCAAGAGGTTTTTTGCTGTTGGGCGGTAGTCGGACCGCACTCTACTCCAAATTGCAGCAAGAGCGGCTTCACCGACAGTTTATAGAGCATACCTAATAGAGGACAGCACTGACTGAGACCTCGGTGCAACGGGACAGGATAAAAACAAACGCATAGATAGTAGGACAAACATATGGATAAATAGACAGACCAATTACTATAAATTAAACTTAATAAAACGCAAAGCGACAAGTCTTGCAGCATTTTAGTTAGTAGTTAAAACCATTGAATTAAATTTTCTTAATTAAGACAATACATTAAAATTTTGAAATTTCAGACTGTTTAATTTTCTTGGAACCAAACCCATAGAAAATCGACTGCAAATAGTGTACAGAAAAATATTCTTCGAATTTTGAATACAAAATTAATAAAGACATTCGTATTGAATTGATATCACTTCAGTTGTTTAAATAAAATTTCTAGACCTAAACAAAAACAAGATCAACCCATTTGAAGACATACTGCCAACGAAAAAAGGACTTGCTATGGGATCCTTTAACTTACCATTTTGCGCAGAATATTTTATAAATACCCTCGAAGATAATTCATTTGAATCAAAACAATGACTTAATAAAACTTGTATTTGCTTGAATTAGGTATGTTGACGACGTATTTTGCATATTGGTAGCAACTGAAAGACAACGTGACTTATTTGTAAAAGGAACTCTTAATAATATTGACCTTAATATTAAGTTTATAGTAGAATTAGGTAACCAAAGTATTAATTTTTTAAACTTGACGATTTTATTAATTGATAAAAAGTTATAATTCGTTGTATACCACAAAAATACTATTGCGATACAGTAATTCTTTTTCACTCTAACCACCCTTGGAGTATAAATTGGCAACTTTTCACTCTATAGTTAATAGATTTCTCAGAGTGCCTTTAGTTAAAGATAATTTTTAAAAGGAATTGGAGGTAATAAAACAAATTGCTGTTAACATTGGATACAAAACAAAAATTGTTTATCGTTTATTGAAAAAATACCCCAACACAAAACCTAGCAAAAGGATATAGTGGGAAGTGGGATGACCCACATATTGAAGGACAAGGAAGCTAGTCAGAAACTGTGTGCATCATTATTGCCATCCTCCGCCACACTTGATTGATTCCAGTATTATTTTGTGTGCAGAGTTGTGCTTTTAAAGTAATATGAATCTTGTATGTTTTCACCTGTTTAAGAAATTGTAATAAAACTGGCAAATAATTAATGATTCATCCTTAATTTTTACTTTTAATATTCTTTTTAATTATAAAAATACTGAAAAGGGCTCACACTAACAATGCACAATAATAAATTGAGCATCCAAAACGACAAATTTTTGGAATTATTTTTCTTGTACTGCTGAAAATAGTTATTTCGAGTAACGCCATCTTCATATTGAGGCTTAAAACTTTTTAAAATGCCCACGTATTGAGTCACCCAGAATAAAAGTAATTTAAGTTTAAAAATCAAAATGGAAAAATTTTTTGCTTTTCCACTAAAAGTAAAACTTTGACTATGGAAACAGGCAGCAAATTGCTAACTTTTAAACAAAATTCCAATTCTGAGTTTAACTCCAAACTCTCTTGAACAAATACACAGAGAGTCCGGTAATTAATCGAAATGCGGTATACCACTCGAGTCCTTGAAGTGTCCTATTTACACACCCTCAGGGTCGCACTGGGTCATTTTGGCCCCGGGGGAACCGATTGAGTTGACCCCGTCTTTAGTTTAGATTGTATTTGTAGGGCACTTACATCCAGAAAATAAAATTTTATTAAAGCCGAGATTAAAATCACCAAAATGAACTTAACTAATAGGTACACTTGTATAAAAGGGTCTAGTAAATGATGTTATGAAAAATGATAAGTAATGTTTTATTTCTTACGTATTGTCGTATTTTCAATGGGGTTTCACTAAAACCACACTGTATTTCACTGTTTCTGATATTTTATTATTATAATTTACATGTTTTTCTTATGTCAATTTTTACTCTATTAATTTGTCTTTTATTACTTTTAAATTTTTTAATACACCTCGATCTGCCGCTTTTATTCATTTATTTACTTTTATTTATTTATTTACTACGCATTCGAGAGATCTCGGTCTCCCGTGACGCCAGATATTCAATCCGGTAGTCGCCAGTATTTTATATTATCGGAATATAATCTTTCCGCGCTTATGTCCGAGCTCGAACTGTTTTAATTTTTAAGTCCTGCAGAAAAAGGACTCTTCGCATTTTTCATTTTGTTTGGGTTTTCCCCATGACATCTGGTCATGGAGACGCATCTTATTCGCATCTGGATGCGTAGGTACCTTTTTGTTTAGGTATTTTTTATGAATTTATGGCGGTCGAGGTCTGAGACAGTCGAGATAAGGTAATTTTATCATCTGCACATTTCCGCCGACGCGACGGTAGGCATATTTTTGGCGACGCAACAAATATAATATTTCTGGCGACGCGACAACACCTACTTGGTCAATCTTATATTGCAAGAATAATTAAAGAGGAAAACTGGGGATGTCAATTTACGCGCCAGAATAGAGATGTTCCTTCAAATTGGATGGTGCTCCATCGAATTTTACTGCCCATATTAAAAAATTTATAAAGAAGAGCTATTCACAGAAATGGATAGAACGTCGCAGACTAGTCCATTGGCCGGCAAGGAGCACAGGAATAACCCCGTCTGATTTTTATCAGTACGGTCACAAGAAAAAGTTGCTGTATGCGGAAATATCGAGCAT
>QYTT01091820.1:3505-16137 GCA_006980735.1 Dasypogon diadema | reverse complement strand
AAAAGTCCATAACTTCGAATCTATTAAAGATACAGTTATGAAATTTGGTATTCGAACTAACAGCAGTCATGGTATTATGTATGTGAAGTATGATTCGATTTCGTGTGACAAATAGTTAGATACAGGGTGGTCAAAAATAGCTCGAAGCGGTTCGGGTAAATAGTGCACGGCGTACGTGCGGCCTCTTGCTGGAACTTGGCCTGCGCACTGCCGTGCGCTTAGATACACGAATAAGTTTGTAAGCATCCGAGCATGAAACTATTTGTATTAGGACTTAGGACTTATGACTGACGCTGACTTACTTATACTCGGCACTATCTACTCAAGTACTCACACTCTAAGTACTCAAATACCTAATTACCCGAGCAGAGTTGCAAGTCCTACTCGATGGCCGTGGCGACGTTTTCTTGACGCTATGACCTGCTCACAGAAACACAAACTTGTTTTCAATTATCCGCTGTGGGATCTTCTAGGGAAATTTATTGATAATGATATTGTTGAATAAATCCTATATTAGTGAGCATTTAGCTTTGTGGTCTTGCATAATTAAGGTTAATTTTACATACACCTTAAAGTTCAGTGTGAATTTATACCCGAACCTGTTAAGCTAAATAAACGCGCCTCTATTCAACGCCACGTATGCACGTACATTATAATTACATCACTATACTTCATGGTTATTCTGGTCTCATCATTTTGGCAATTTCACTGTCAATTTTCGCATTATTAAATAAAAAACAACCCAACTAAGGCGACAATGATTGCTTCTTGATTAGAGAATTTCGCCAGAGTTAGTCATAGTACTTAAGCTCGCACTTACAGGATCCATAAAATCTGATGGGGAAAACATAAATCCAACTTCATTACATAAGCAGCAAGTAATTTAGTGCGACCAGAAAAAAAGTGTAATCACATTCATGAAGTCCTGCAGCCGTAACCAATTCATTAAAGCGCTTTAGGAAATATCGGGGCTAGTTATTACGCGCTCCATTTTCTTCAAACATAAAATCAATTTCATTTCCGAGGACTTACAGCACCAATCTCACAGCAATTTTGTTGCTGCTGAAGTTATTATCTTGGAAGTCAGCTTGACCATAAACAATTTTCTCTGATAATTTCCCCATAGGGTGATGTGCCTTTTAATTTTTCTCATCTCTGTTTTCCCTTTCAGCTTCGGATCCTTTTGCTGTCCGACAATCTCCGAGAAAATCCAAAACAGCCTCGCAAGCGAACTCTATTATATCTAATTTCATTAAATTTCCAATCATTTTTGGTTATTCAGACGTCAATCAAAAACATTAATGGGTATCTGGTGATGACGACAAGTCTAACTTCTGGAACCCTTCACACTGATTTTCGCTGCACTTCCAGTTTTTGCAATTAGAGTTCAGTCTAAAAGTCCTGATCCCTTGGGCGGTTGCATACTAAAGAGCACAAAAAGGCTAAACCCATACGACGTAGATTCAAATAACTATCTTATTGTGATCCGAAACCCGAGGTGGTGGTTGCCATGCGAGAAGATAATTCCGCACAAATTGTCTGATTTAATGGTTTCTATCTCTGGGCTTTTAAGCACTCTAACCAAAGACTTACTGAATAAATGACGTAGTGTGGGCACTCACCCGCAGGATATGATTTCACCTCACCCTTTTGTTAAATGACTTGTCTCGGTTTGAATTTGCTGCGATAGCATGAAAAACATCGATAGAAAAGTTCTTTTGGATTTTTTCTATTGAAACGAACTATACCTCGTTATGGCAGGGAGGATTAAAATCAAAACGGGTAGATTTAACTCAAACATGAAGCTGAGAAGATTTTAAAATTTTATTGATTACTGAAGAACCACAAAAGCGTGTTAATCATTAATACCATTTTGCTATTAACAATTTCTTCGCTTGGCGCCGGCAGTACAAAAAACTTACTGACGTGTGTAACTTATTTTTAAACTTATTGACACCACAGAGTGATGGGCAAATTGTCTGCACAACGTAAATTACGCCATTGTCGACGCGTAAATAATGACGCAGTATACGTCGCAATATTTCACGTAGACAACCTAATCTATGTAAATAATGTAGACAATAGATATTGGCTCCTATCTGGAGAAAAATTTTCTATTATTTTATACCATGTTACACAAAATTCATATTCTAATCTCAACTTCTCAAGTACATTTTAAGAATTTTATCTTATGTTAGGAACTGTCTGAATTTGATCTAAATTAGCATTTAGGTAAATTAAAAATTATTTTACTTCGAATTTTTAATAAAATTAGCTTAAATATGACTTGGAAGAAAAACGCAAAAGAATAAATCTACACAATTGCTTCTAAATTTATTTTAAGAAGAAGAGGACACATTAAGATATGAATTTCGTAGAAAATTTTATGTTACGAACATAACATAAAACAAATTTTACGAAGCCCATTAAAATAGGGCTCATCGTCCATCATATAAATCAATGTCAAATGTCAAATGATAAAAGGAATGTGTGAATGAACTTTAGTTGTTTTGTTAGCACTATTCTTCTTAAAAATATCTTTTAAATTATTTTGCGAGCATTTATTTCGTAATATATTTGTTTTATTACTTGATGTTAGCTTATTCCTAAACAGAGCGTCCCAGTTTAAGGGAATAGACCGGCTTCCAGTCATAGGTGAGACAATTGCATTTGAAAGTTTTTCGCTCGTTTCTTACGAAAAAGCTTGTATAGTTTATTAGACGTAGTTTATGTACAACTCCGACGCCATATTATAGAAAAAGAATGATCCTTTTAACTCTCCTACTTCCGTTTGTTTAGTAGCTAAGAACTTTTAAAATCAGAATACGCTTTTTACCCTTTTTTACATAAATATAAAAATCTCCGAAATCATACCTATTCTGTATTCCTTACTATGAAATAAAATGGGAAACGTATATTTTTTGAATAATTTATTAAAGAATTACTAAACTTAACTGCTTACGAAATAGTGAAAACTACAAACATTGCTATATATGCCCTCCATTTTCAGATATGTAGAATACGTAGTGATTTTATTGTAGTGTACATAGTGTCGCCCGATGCTTCTTAACAGAACGATGAATGGATGAAGGCCACGATGTACACAACGCAACGAAAATTGACTGATGACGTCACTGCGGCAAAGTTGTCTGGGGATTTTAAGTAATTTATGAATTAAATGAGTCATTTTCCATTTATTTCTTTGCAATAATGTTCCATTGAGCATACTCCAGCATATTTCATTCATTACTAATTTGAGCATTTTTCGGCAATATAACTAAAAATTCCTTAAAATGCATAGAAAACTTCTCCGCTGTGATGCCACGTAAACGAAAATGGCGGAACCTACACTTGGGCTTACTTAGTTTGGCATTTGTAACATAAAGAGGGTTCAGTTAGGAGCGATGTTATATCGTTTATGTAAAATAACTCAATGATGTTCTGTACCTCGTTTTATGGTAACATACAGACACGGTATACAGTATGGCAAAGATAAAAATGACATTTGGCCACTGACGTCACCCTGTCAAAGTTGTATAAAGATTTTAAGCAATTTAGGAATTAAATAAGTAGTTAAGTATGTTTTTCATTTATTTATTATATTAATAATGCTACCCTAAGCATACTCTAGCATATTCTCTAGCAATATAACCAAAAATTCTTTAGAAAACTTTAACGCAGCACTGTTCGTAAAGAAAAATGACGGAACTTGTACTTGGACTTACCATACCTTATGTTCTCTATACCGTGACACGCTGACAGCTGTCATTTCTATTAGGAATGAGAAATTTTCGAAGTTAAATTTTGTCGAGTATGGACCTTGTTTTAATAATTCAATGCAAGAGCTGATAAAAAATAAATAAATAAAACGGGTAATTGCTAAAATAATAGCCATTGTTATAATTTTCTCTCTTCGCGCATCTATTTTGTAACTTCAAACAAATTTTGTTTCTATACTGATGTGAAATTTTTCTTTTATGAAATTGACATTCGACTTTACACAATTAGGACGCCATGTTAGAATTAACCATTTTTGCAGGACAATTGAAGAAAACTTATTCTGACGAGACAACAAAAAGGCGAAATCAGAACACCGTTTGATTAAAAGTAATGAATTTAAACTATGTAGTACCAATCCGCGCGCGAACTGTACAAATTAAAAACGTGGAGCCGCGGATAGAATATGCGTCCATTCCGAGTCAAGCCGACAAGACGACTTCGACATTTAACTCACAAATAATTCTCATTGATAAATCGACTTTTACCAATGTTTCGTGACGTCACTCTGGATAAATGGAGCTTGAATCTTTGTCAGAGATGGAATATACATTATTTTGGTAGCATTCTAATTGGAAGTAGAAAAATTTCTGTTTATTTGAATCTGTTAAATCAGCTGCGACATATCGCAAGCACATGAATAGGGCCTGTCTACGAAAAGTTTACATTGTCTACCAAAAGTTTACATTGTCTACGAAAACTATGCATTATCTACATTGTCTACGCGTAAATGCCCATCACTGACCACAGATCACCAACAGAATGCAAACGATCACCAACAGAATGCAAACGATACTACTATACGGCCACTGTACCGTCCAGTACTTTGTGCGCGACTCCACTGTGGTGTCGCCGGACGGCATGGTGCTAATTAAAATTATACCGATACCTTTATTCAATTTTCTTTATATTTCAAATTAAAGCACAGTAAGAAGAAGACCGAAAATCCTTCAGTTGTTCTGATTATTTTTACCTCTGCCGGTTTTCATAACAATTTTACATTAAAATGGAAAAAATTTTAGTTTAGTTCCATATTTTGAGTTTAAGGAGGAGAGTTATATTTTGAAGCAATTTTGGTATCAATATCTAGTATGCGTTTGTTCCGAAACGGTCCATCTTTTTATATTATGACGTCTATGGTCCCACCACTGTAATTTTTATTTAACATAATTTTATGTATTTAAAACCTAAACAAAACTTCTTAGAAAACCCAAAATTAATTCTTTAAATCACTGGCCCTGACTGACGGGAGAAGCAGGCGACAAAATTTAAAATATTACATGATTCAATCTGCGCATTTTTGATATTTATAACATAACAATTATATATAATTAGATAGATCCCTCGTGCAATTGCACAGAAGGCAAGGGAAAATATATTGAGCAAAGTAGTGAAATTGAAGTTAGGAGAGAGTGGAAGTGAATAAAGCAGTGAAAAGAACGCCCGTTTCCTCCTCAGATGAGGAGGAAACGGGCGTTTCGCTGGAGCAGCGGCGTTACTTACGTCAGCTGCTACCTCACGAAAAACAAGAGCATAGCCGACTTCCAGGCCAAGCTTGATGGCCTGAAGGACGCGGTCCGGAACATGGAGGGCGAGTTGATAGTGGCCGGAGACTTTAACGCTAAGGCACTGGAGTGGGGAGAGGACAGGCCTGATTCCCGGGGTGGACGGGTGATGGACTTTGTGTCCAGGGTCGGGCTGATGCTTTTGAACACCGGCTCAGCGCCCACCTTCCGGAGACCCGGCTACAGAGGGACAATTTTGGACGTTTCGCTGGCGACGGAACGCCTGGCTGCACGGGTGGAGGGCTGGCGGGTGGTCGAGGACTATACTCCAGATGAAATGCTCAGTTAACGGCAAAGAAATAGTAACTCAAAAGTAATTCATAGGCTTCACTTAACAGATAATATTATTGAGATAATAAAATAATCAAAAATTAAGTTAAAAATATTGTTACAACTTTTTAAATAATATTAATAATTCATTTGTTGATTGACTATTTCATATTTTATTGATTTATTTTGAGGCACCCTGTAAACCAATTGAACTTTTTTTATCAATTAAGCAACAATAATGTCAAAACTTATTTCCCAAAGTTTTATTATGATATCTTTAACACAACAAAAGTTACAGATTTTTGATAGCGAACGAGTCGTTTTGGCCCCTTGTACGGCGAGTTCTCCACATCATTGGTCCGATATCTGGGCACTTGAGAAGATAGAGGAGTAGAATGGACCTAAAGATCCATTGCGTGATGTTTGGGGAGTAGATACAAATCACATCATACATCTTGACTTTAGTAACGTACGTCTAGTTTTGAATCTCAACGCCCTTCAGAATGCCATACCCTAGAGTCAATTGTAATTTTTATTAAAAAAAAAATAAAAAAAATCGATAGATTGCACTCATCTCAAAGAAGTGAGCATTCATGGTCGTAATTTCAAGTCTAGTCTAGTCTCACAATTCTTAATTCTTCTCTAATTGACACCAATTCTGTAGCTTAACCATACGTAATGTATTTGCCAAATCCTTGATGGCATAGGAAACAAAATTTCCATGCTCGCTAAAAGCTTTTCTAAACCTTGGGAACCCTTTTGGACGGTCCCATTAAAAATTTGCAGTGGCCAACGGCTTTTAGACCAGGAATCTTGTTCTTACCTGAATTTGTATTTACACAATGTATTTTAACCCTATCCATCTTTAACTATAAATCGATCCATAGTTACAGGTAAATTTGATAATTTAGAGAAAATGAATATAGACGTAAGTTATCTTCTGCTGCTTTTTGTTCGTCGTTTGAAAAGTTCGTGAATAGTATTATCATCATAATCACAACCGAGTGCATATGTAAATCACTTTTTTATTATTCCGGTTTTTGCGAAAGCCTTATAACGCTGTGTAATAGGAGTCTCCTTGGAGTTGAGATGTATCCCGGGATATTGGCAGGAGTCCCTGAATTAAAAATCCCAGTTACCCCCGACAGAAAAGTTGTGCTGTAAATTTTCTGATTTCAACTGGTCAAAAAATTGATAGTGAATAAATCTAAAATTCAAGTTAATTAAGACTGGCGAAGCTTTGCCCAGCGATAGAAAGATCACCTTAAGAAAATCAAAGTTCCTGAGGTGAAAATCGTAACTTGCAATTTGTAAATATGCCTCTGAAGACCAAGCATAAGGCTCACCACAAATCAATACAGTGCCACATAGAGTGGGAAAATAAAGGAAAGCAATAGCAGATTGTCCAACTTCAAAGCCCCCAGCGCTTGATCCGGACCTACGACCGACAGTAATTGGGAAGGATCATAACAGGTGGTTGAGTTGGAGTTAGAGTTAAAATTGTCTGCCCTTAGGTAAGCAGGTTTCACTTTGTTCTTTAAAGAAAAAAGAAAAAAAAATCCAATGCCGTGTAACCTCATATCTAAGTGAACAAATAGAATAAAAAGAAAATATATATATAGGAAAATAATTGCATTGCTCTTGGGAATATTAGAGTGAAATTGCCCCAAGGTTATAGTATTGATTGATGCTGTTGATAGTGCTTTCGAGTTTACTTACCCTGTATGCAATGGACAGTCCCACATTTTTAAATACTTTAGCGCACATTTTTTTGACACCATTTTCTTCTTACTGTTGTAGTTTGACTCCTTCTGTTGGCATTATTTTCTGATGGTAGTTTGGTTAAACATAATCAGAACATTATCTGAGAGTAGATATTACCAACTTTTCAAAGTTCACGTGAATGAGGTAAATGTTGTGATATGAGTAGTTTATTAGATTCTGAAGACATCAAAGATTCAAAAAGGCTCAAAAACCTAAATTAGTGCCAACATTTTTCCCAACATGAGCAAAGGCTTCTAAAACTGAATCTCCTACAACCTAGCTGCAGAAGTGGCCGCATTAAAATCCTCGATAAATTTCAGGAGGCATTTGCGGCCACAAAATCCATCAATGGATGGATTTAATGCCGAAAGAATTTATGTCCATCATTACCATTTAAGGAAACCTTAGAGGACCGCTCAATCTAATCCACGGGTGATCCCACATTTGAAAAGGGCGCACTTAGATGGTATCGAAGATGCGGGAGGGGGTATATTTGGTTCTAACTAGAAGACCGCTATGCAATTGCACAAATTGAGTGACATAACGTTTTTATATGTTCCCTCAATTTGCACCTTAAATTTCAGAGCGTGTTTTTTCAGAGGTGTCCCCTGTAAGCCTAATCCTCCTATGCAAGGAAGCAGGTTGAAGACACTTGCAAAATATTTTACCATGCAGAATAATGAAATGAGAAAAAGTTCCAATAAATCCATGTATTGCATACTTATTGGGTGGCAAACACCGAACTTAACACCGGAGTTACCCAGGAACGCAACCCCAAAGTAATGAACACAACCCCGAACTGATGCGCATCAGTGTTGCCATTATAAAATTTCAAGAAAAGCTCGACGAAACTCCATATAAAAAAGTGGCTGAAATACGGAACCAGGAGCTTTCTTTGTATAATTAATATATAGATTACAGTGCTGCTGAAACAATGGGTTCCGCGCCAACCATCTTCCAAGTTGAAATTCACGCAATAGAACTCTGTGCCTTCAAGGGTATAAAAGGAGCCCGCATTTGTATTTTGTCAGTTATTCAAGCGGCCCTTAAGATTTTTTGCTCTTATTCATGCGTATCTAGCCTTATCTAGAACTGCCCTAACGTCCTAATGCAACTGGCTAGAAGCAATAAAATGTGTTTAATATGGGTACCAGGACATAAGGGCCTCAAAAGATGCTAAATCTAGCTTCATTGGCCCGCAGTCTTTTTTTTTTTGCGGTCTATCCAAAGATCACATCAAGGCTGCATTCCAATTATGCTTAGAGAGGTGCCAAACAGTCTAAATGGGTTGGCCAACCTGTTCGAAGGCAAGCGGAAAAGTTCATAAATTACACGCGGAAAGGTATGGAGGAACTCCACATACTCAACAAATTGGAGCTAAGGATTTTCTTATCACAGCCCTAAAGGATAAAAAAAAACCCTTTCGTGACGGGCGTCTTTTCCGCCAAGGATACCCCCTTGTGAACAATATGCCGCGCTAAAGGTGCGCACATTGCGCGCCATAGGAGCATTCGGCGAGCGTTTGGATGAGATTGATTCCGAAAATATTTGTTCCTTTATTATTGTGGGGTTGTCTTTGTCTCGTCCTAAGAAAAAATTGCATAATAAACCGTTTGAATATTGAATAGCAACTCCGGAGTAAGTCGTAGTAAGGATACAAAGCCGAGCGACTATAGTCGTTCGTCATATGTAAGTGGCGTCTGGTGGATAGCGGCTATAATCTCTCCTCGTCACGAAAGTGTTAAACAAGTTTTTAAAAGTTAAAATGTCGAAAAGACCCATTTTAATTTACTGTACCTTATTATGAACTAATATACTGTTTAATTCTAAATGTCCTGATTTTCTTAAAACAAGTAGTGTAGTTGTCGTCTATGTGTGAAATGCGCTAGCAACCTTATCTGCCATTCCGCTGTACTCTTAAAGGTATTATACTTCCTACTCCAGAGTTTGTCCTACACAGTATTAATTTTGTTCCTTTGATTGTTGCTTAACCCACTCCACATTGTAGGAAGACGAGATAGACATAAATAGCTGTTGAATTTCATTGCTGTATCTACAAAATTCAATTAGTGCAATTGTACTAAAACGAGGAGAAATCTACGATAATTTCAAACTGACCTGCTCTTACATTTGTGATGATCCTCAACTACTTCATAAATGACAATACTCTCCCTCTCCCAATTTATGGGAGATATCATCTTGAGTAAATTACGCATCTTGTAAATATATTGCTTAACGTTTTCACAAATTAAATAATGAAGTCTAGTCCCGCGGCAAGATTAGGTTGCCTGCATATCAAATTGCATTAAAGTTTTAGGGCAATTTATTCCAGTTCTTATCTGCTCCCCCATGAATTTTCATTTGTGTATCATCAGATTGCTTGTCTTACACTTTTATGTTGGAATATTTACAAACAAGGGATGTTACTTGACAATGAGTGAAACAGAAATACCCTCCTCAACCGCGCACTTCATCCCCTTTCTATTGCGCCACTTCCTTTATGTTAAGATTTCGACATAATGCAAATAGGTTTCCTAATTTCTCTTTCAATTTCTTCTTTACAGGATGAATCTCCTATTAATATCATTCCTGGCAGTGGCTTCGCTTTCATTACTGCCGACAAAAACACTTGGAACGACAGAGGTACAGGAAACACCCCAAGCTCTACCCTTGGCAGTACAGACACAGCCTACTACAGGAGGTGGTGGTGGTGAAATCTGGCAGGAGGATGATCGTGAAGTATTGATACGAAACGAGCGAGGAACAAAGAACAACGGCAACGGCTCCGGGGCTGGTAAGCGAGGAAAAAGTAAAAAAAGTAAAATCCTCATTGACAGCTCAAATGTACAAACCCAACATCAGCAAGAGCAACAAAAGCAGCCTACACAACACCAAACACATGCCAAACATACAAACACAAAAAACCTAAAAACATCAGAAGATGAACAAATATGTAAGTACATGGGCAGGGGGTCGAAGGACCCAGCTGGAGACGAACTCTTCTGACTAACAACAGCCTTCTTTTACCATACTAACACTTGGGAACCTGTTCATGTTCTGAAGAAGTAAGTGAGGACGTTGCTTTATAACCGGGAAAATCTCTGAAGGGAGTTGACTTAATTCTTGAGGGCATTTCGTTTCGTAGCAAACTAATGTAAATGCGGAGCCACATCACCTTTTTATCCACGGCAAACAAGACTGGAAAGCCCGTAAAATATGGCATAAAAGAATTTTGCCCGTCTGAACTGAGAATGTTTATCCCAGCGGGCACAAGGACCTCTTATTAATAAAACATCAACCCCACTCGTGGGGGGCTTTTTGTGAGCCCCGTGAAGAGTCCAGAGGCGCTCTACTTAGCGCCCTTGTTCCTTTGCAATTTTAACACTCCGTCCTGAAGTTCGCTGTATTTCTTAACTACATAAATACATTCAACTTGAAAGGAATAAGTCTTCCACTGAATTACTTCGCTGCTTGTGTAGAAATGTCTGTAGGAAGTGTCCATTATTTTGGGACTGAAAGGGGTGAAACCTTCACAGCGATGACATCTGCTGTCGAAAAATTTATTTTTACCAACAGAGATGTACTGTAGCGTACTTTGTTTTGCACATTTTAAATTATTACCAGAAAAGAAGGAAAAGAAATGGTTTCGTAAAGAGGAGGGTCACTGAGTTCAAATCAGTTGACCATTTCGTAAACTGAAGCCGCATGACAATTTTACTGGCAGCGATCTCTAGAATGCATCCTGAGAAAGTTTTATGCTCGTGTTTTATTATATAAATTAAGGAATTTATTGGGTGCTGTTTTTTTAAATGGTATTGAACAAGGTTTTCAAAGACGTTGTGCGAAAATTGTCAAAAATGTATGCTTTGGCTGCCTGCAGTATGAAGTTCATTTCACCGTCTTTTGAAATATATACAAAGTTTTTTACTTTATAGCATCAATTAATTAATTCAACTTTTAAACAACAATAAAATTTTAAACTCATTTTATTAGAAATGAAATCATATTTAAGCTCATTACCAACGCTTGAAATTGAAATATTTGATTTTTCTGGCATATCTAACTTAAACTTCCACAGATTTTTTCCTAGAAGTAACTTTGTTTTCCAGAATATAATTTCTCTTAGATAGCATTCTAAGAAAATACCAAAGATTATTGGTACTTTTTAAAATTTAAGAGTACACGGGAGACGCGATGAGAGTCAAAATATAAAAAATTTTCAGAAAATCGATTTTGTCTTAAATTTTCATCGTCCTACGGGGGCATGAGGCATTTTAAATGTATTTTATCCTATGAATGCTATCAATATTCCCGTCTATTTTAGTACCAAAATATGAAGCAATTTAAAGGAGTAATAAATGGAAAAATCACCATTTGCCAAAAAATTTGACTCTTATTGTTTTCCCATGAGCTCGTCAATTATTTTCACAACGAAATTAACCACCAAAGCCCTGGCTTGTTATTAGAGTTTAAAAAATGTATACACTCTGCGGGAAACGTATTCTAATTAATTTCGAATATAAATATCTGAATAACTAAGGAACGTGGAGGGATGGAAGTGAGGTCATTGGAAAGATTACTACCTTGGTTATATGTTGATTTCTTCTTCAATATTATATGCCTAATGTCAACACTATCCTATCGCAGATATATACCACGGGTAAATACTTCTTGATATCACCTTTCCAATAACACAACTTCCCACCCTCTACACCTCAAAGTTATCCAGACATTTAAGTTAATATATTCCTTTCCGCCCTCGCAAATCGTTTTTTGCTTTTAGTTGCCCCATAGCAAGCGTATAGAAGTGTGTTCCCGTTGCGAAGGGAATGGCTGCAGCGACTTCATTTTTGGGGCGCCACGCCTTAAAGAGAAGCGGGAGCTGGCAGCAGGATCTCTAGAAGCTGCCCTCAGGAATCCAGACCCGACCTAATTTACTAAGTTGAGGAGAGAGAGAGACAGTGACATGCTGGTACGGTAAGGAAAATCTCGTGAGTCAAACAAACAACTGTTCATCATCCCCACTCCTTAAATAAAAGATATCATGTCAACACAAGATGATGGGAGAAGGGGAAAGAGAAGAGGAGTAAAACAAGGGAAAGATGACAACAGTGATGGCACCTGCCTAGTGCCGAATCCGTGCTCTTAAATGTTAACAGTACTTTGTGAGCTATCCACTCTCACCTACGACTACATCAGGCCTACGATGTTGATCAATGTAGTCCCGATAATGCATGCTGTCCAGGAAAAGGAGAA
>QYTT01091817.1:26415-39274 GCA_006980735.1 Dasypogon diadema | reverse complement strand
TTAACTTATCTTTTATATGAGATGGAAAGAAAGCCGCATTAAATTTGTTTTCCATAGAATCAATTTTTTCAAACTGTTTCAAAATCAAACTCAATGAATTCCTACCCATTTGGGTCCTTATATCTAGGCCAACCCTTTAAAATATCATCAATATTATCTTTATTTTCTACCATTCGCAAAATCGATAACTCCTTCCACTATGTCAAGATATCATTAGGAATATTTTGCATTAAACATTTCTTTTTTGTTTCGAATTCTAAATTTTTTGATGATACTTCAGTATCATTATTACACTGTTTATCTTCTTCATTACAGGATTTCATTTTTTTAGAAGTTTCGGATTTTAATTTTTCTTTCCTTTAATACATTGTGTTAAAATATCGATCGAATATTTGCCCAGAAGGATGTTATATATTACTTTCCTGGTATATAACATATCGCCATAGTTCTAGGATCCATTTTTCTTTTATTGTATTTGTTACAATATCGATGATGTCTGGTCAGACTCTTCTAGCATATTTTTTAATTTGTAAATTGTTAAAAAATCTTTGCCTGTGACTGTTTTTAGAAGAACTTCTTCTATATTAAATTCACCAGAGGAAGTTGAGGGAAATATATCTGTGGATTTTGACGATGACGATAAGTTTGAATGTGACCAATCTGTTGCAGTATTTGTTATGGTTTTATCGCTCCCGCAACATGATAATAGTAAATACTGAAAGTTAAAATAATGCATTCACTATTTGATTTAAACCATTAATGTGTACTAAAAACTTCGCGGGCAATTTTACAAGTAACTATGTTATTTCGTGAAAGATTAATCAAGTTACGAAAATATAAGCAATTGTCACTGAATTACGGAAGTGTGTTGTTGATATAAGTGCCAAAAAAAGTGAAAATTCAAACTCACTTAATTTTCCATGCGCCACTTTTGTAAATAATATCGGAATTTCACCTTTTCAGCCATAAGTTCTCTTTTATTGAAAATTTCACTTATATTATGCTCATGGAGCATTTATAATGGTTCCCTTGAATTAATACAGCATTCTAATAATGCTGAGATAGGGGCAGCAGATAGACCCCATCCAACAAATATATAAATTTATAATTTCCGTATCTATCTCGACATAATCACATCCCCACTACTAACAATATTGTCAACACTAAGAATAGAAGGATTTGCAATATTTAGCTCTCTATCCATTTTCACATAGCACGAAACTCATCACACATAAACTCGACCTTTAATTACGCACTGCACAAAGAACTTATTCTTGGCTTAAAAATTTTCTTTTTCGTGATAAATATTGTTTCCTGACAGTTTTTCAATATCCAAAAACTCTTATTTCTACAGTACTTTTTTCTCTCAGTGTTCAAATAAATTAAATTATGATGCTAATCATATCAAGATTGGATGAATGTGAATCAAAACATACTGGAATTAGAGAAAAGTGCATCTTTATATTTTTCTAAATTATTATTGTTGTAGTTCTTAATTCCACGTCTTTCATTTTGACTTTTATCGCCGCTCAAATATTTGGTCCGTCGAGCCGGATTATCAGCTAAAAATTGTTCCTCAGTCGGTAGATTATCGTTTCATTCACAGATACAGATCTTTTTTTAATTATAATTATATTGATAATTATTACGCAAATTTAGAGGTAACCAACGTATATGTATAGAAAACTATTTTGAAGAGAATGTGGTTCAGATAGGTGAAAGTGACCTTCAACTCGGATTAGATTCTCTAAAAGGATAATTCCAGAAAGTTAATTTTGTACAGTGAAACATTGAAATATGTGACTCTACTCTAGTCAAATCCAGAACGATAAACCAGAAATTTTGACACTTTTTCAAATAAAAATTTTTTATGATAAACTAAGGAGATCCAATGCTAATTGAAAAACAAAAGTTCCTTGAATAGAACCTTTAGTGAACAAATCAATATCTGAATAGAAAAACTGAAATTATCCTGGTTCGGTGATTATTAAAAAAACTTTCTCAAAGGCAATGCATCCGAAGGTATCGGGTGCTCGGAAATTATCTCATTGATGTTGAGGCGATAAAAATTCTGAAAAAAATCGTTTGGTTATGCTCTATATATTGTTTGTAGTTACATCTGTATGAGCGAATTATTTTAACTTGATTATGTAACTAAAATCAATTGGGCTCAGCTTATAAAAATTTGTTAGATAATATTCTTGCTTACACCCGCTAGCTCTCCAGGATAGCAGAAAATGTTAGGATGCCCCGTTGATTTATTACCTAGTGTCTAATAAAATTGATTTACAATCGCATTTTGCATGCGAGAAGGAAAATTCCTCAGATAAACTGCAGGTAATTTATTGCATTTTTTTAATAAAAAATGTCAGATTTTAGAAAAATATTCTTCTGAAATCCCCAAATAGAATATCAAGGATTCAGTTTTAACATCAGCTAAAATTCACTCATGTGTGCTTTGCTTACCTTCAGATCGATTGCTTTATAACTACAAACGATCCTCATATCAGTAGAATAAATGTTTATAAAGGCTCTTGTTCATTTTATGTAGAAATTGTTTGAAACGAGAACATAATATGAAAACTGCCTGTCTCTGTGTTGTTGCAAATGCATTGGTTCCCATTATACATTTTTGCATTTTGAGGCTGCAATTCAAATTGAATCGAATTCAAATATATCACGGGGTGGTCCATCTAAAATTAGTTACATTCAAAATATTGGCTCTACAGATTGCAGTAAGGAAAATGCAGTCTGCAGATGTTTATTACATTGCCGATCACAACTAATTTTTGTGCCTTGCTTAATTCCTTAAATTCCCCTATACTCGAACTGACGATGCAATTATTAGAATTGGTAGTATGGACATTTGAGGAAAAGGTTTCATGAACGCATCGCTTACAGTGAACGTAATTATTTTACATAGAATAACCAAGCAGGGGTCAGAGAAGTAGGGAGATTTGCAGCAAGTAACTATCCCTGTTCTTGGGTTCAAATATTACAAATCATAATATATAAAATCACCAGATACGAATTCACCCTAAAGATCAAGCCATGCAGCTCATGTTATAGAGAGACAACTCTAACGATGATATTCAGATTTTTCAACTAGCATTATCATACATCGCAGGGTTTCTGTTTTCTGCTTGGTGAGATTATTATTAACGTAATTCATTTTTGATAACATTAAAATGTATAAAGATGCTGGAGAGCTATAAACCAAGATTTCTACGTTGATGATATAATTACAGGAGTAACGATTCCAAATGATCAACCTTTGCATAATTTATCCAAAAATTTTAATCATTGAATGTTTTTAACTACGAAAGTGGTGCGCTAGTAACACACACGTCCTTAAACGTTTCAGTGCCTAGGAGCGCGTATAATGGATGGTCGCTGATAGCTGCTTAATCCGTGCATTTATTGTTGTATTTTCAGCAGAACAAAAAAAATTCTAAACTTTGTTATATTCTCACGTTTAACAAGCGCCCAATGCGATGAAAATGTAACTAAACAGTAAACTCCAAATCTAAAAACCTTAATTTAATGCTAGTTGACCGAAACCAAGCATATCTGCACATGAAGCTTATTCAGATTTATAAATCCTGACTTTGTTTAGCACACGTAAACCAAACCTGAGTTTAATAGCAGATTATCTGCAATCGCAAACAAATCAGAAATTATCTTTCTATAGGTGAATGAATACCAGCCAACTTCTATGTATTATGGATGAAGTCAGTCAGTCACAACAGTTGCAAAGATTATTTATTATTAATCTTCGGTATCTTGTCAAAGCAGGAAATGTGAGCTACACATATCCTTATCAGAACAGAACAACACATAAAGCTTAATATAGGTGAAGGCAATCACTTGGCCTCAAGTGATTCTCGGTACCATTCACTGTTCTTCCAGATTTGCTTTCCGATAATTTGTCACATGCAAGTTATGTACGTGCATCTCTTGCATAAATACCACAAAAAGTGTTATTACCTACAGTTTTGTTTTTCATGTGTGAGCTACTGCTATTGAAACTCATGGAAATTATATAACTTCCGTCAGATTCTTGGCAAAGCTGACACGTAATTCCGGACGTATTCTTGGCAGGCTAGCCGGAATCCATGGGATTCAATAAGAGTACATACCTCACTGAATAACAATGGATCGTGAGAAGTTTGTAAAATGAAGTTTTGAATGGTATGAACGTAGTACCTACCTACCATATCGTAAGTTTTGCGTAATGGTAGTATAGCTACAATTGATTGAAAATATTTCATTGGTTAACGTTATAAGAGCAGGAACTTTCTTCTTTTTATTTTGTGAAAGAACATAAGAGGAGGAAGGCGACTTGTGGCTGGTTTCCAACTTGGTGACCTTTTTACTGCAGTTGAATATTGATTGAGTTGAAAATTAAATACAGCTGGCGCATGCAAAAACTGGACCAACAGGCTTTTAAAATAAATTTTTAAAGTAATAATTTTCTACAAATCTTGGAAAGAAAACTTGCTATGGGAACATTTATGTAAACTATTCAAATTAGGCAATATGATTTCTCTTTCCCAAAATGTTTCTCTAGGGAAAATTTAGTGTTAATTTTGTAGGTAAGGTATGGCATTGTACGTGCTTACATTACATTTTAAAATTCTCAAATGGAACAAGCTAGGGAGTGTTTTATGGGTTAAACGTTACATACGTAAATTTATCAGTTCCAATTTAGCATATTAATTTTAATTATCATAAGATAAAAATAGTAACAATAAAGCGTGAATATATACCGTAATCGTCAATACCACGAACTGTGGCGATCCTCCTGGGATCTTATTTGTATGCATGACTTGCAATTTTGATATAAAAATGTGGTTTAGCCACACTATTCAAAATGCGCTAGGATAAACTGAGTTAACTTTTAATTACTATTTCCTTTCTGATATTTTTTTCATTTTTTAAGGTATTGCCTAAGCTCAGGGGCAACCCTATAATGCACACAGCACAGCTTAGACGGAAGGAGAAATTAGCGAAAGGGAGATTGGAAAATTTAGCCTGACAAATGTTGCAAGTTATGCACCATTTTTACACGCTATATCATAGACAGGGTATATTAGTTTTAATCAAACGTTTGTAACACATAGAACCAATAATTCTAGAGCAGAATGAATTATATACATATGCTCAGAATCTGAAAACAAATCGATTTAAGCATGTCCGTCCGTCCGTTCGTCCGTCCATCCGTCCGTCTGCATACACGATAACTCGAGTCTTCCAGCGGGTGGGAAAGACTCCCGCTTTCAGACAGGCATTGTACATATTCAGCAAGAGCTCTGGATGGCTCCCGACTGTGGCCTTTAGCACCTCCGCCGGAAGCCCGTCCGGCCCTGGTGCCTTCCCGCATTGCATGCCGCGGGAGGCTTCCACCAGTTCCTCCATAGTAAACGGAGGAGCCTCCGAGGGCCCGTTAGCTGGGCGGCGGGGGCCCAACGAGTGGGCGGGGAACAGGGCGTCAACAATGGAGAGGGTGGTCTCTCCGTCCAGAGGGGCGTTTGCAAACGCTCTCAGTTTCCGAAGGACCACCCTATATCCCAGCCCCCAAGGATCATTATTCAGGTCCTCACCCAACCGTCTCCAGCAGAGGCGCTTGCTGGCCTTGATGGCCCGACGGAGATCTCTCTTCGCTTCCTTGTGTTCGGCAGATTTTTGGGCTGCGTCGGGATCGCGTCGGCCGGCTCGCTGAGCCAACCGCCTGAGTCGGAGACATTTCCGCCTCAGTTCCGCGATCTCGTCCGTCCACCAGTAAACAGGACGTCTCGTCCCACGACACCCCTTCCTCGGCAAGCCTGGTGAATTAGACTCATGGTAGAGTCCACCAACCTTTCGGCCCGCTCAAGATGTGGCAAAACCTCCGGTATCCCGTCCAAGGCTCGCTGACCGCGTGTTAGGGCCAGAGACATATGATGCGTAGATCAAAAGCGACGTGTTTAATCTGAAGGTCGGAGAAGAAGAAGCGTAGGTGATTAAGGACGGATTTGCTGCTTAATAAGATGAGGTATTTTCCTTTATAATTAAGCTCTTTGAGTGGCGGAGAAGCTTGTGGGATTGCTTTAGCGTTATCATGACAAATTGACGAGAGGAGGTTAACGGATAAGAAGCTCTCGACATCGAAGTGAAGATACAGGATACCAGTTTGCTTCTTTCTGTAAGAGGGCTATTGTAGGCTTCATCTTCATAAGCTAGAACAGAGATAGGGCACAGTGGGGGAAGCCAGGTTTAAAATTCTAATGTCGATTCTTCGAAGATCTTAAATAAAGTATTCTTTAGAGTTAATGGACGTAGTTTGAGAAGTCCCTTTGTCTTGTATGTTAACTTTTCAAGAACTATTTATGGAAAACATGATCCTATGTGTCGAATTGTTAATTGTGAACACGAACATGACCCTATGTGTCCAATTGTTAATTGTTTTCAACATCCCGCTGAGAAGTGTGACGTTTGTTCTAGAAAAAAAAACTCATTATTTATTAATATAATAATTGTATTCTTCTTAAATAAAATGAAATCATTTGGTAGAGTATTTCTAAATGAAACAGCACTTTTTTTCAGCGACGGAAATTACACAATTACTAAGTAATTGCAAAAAACCAGTGTTCAAAATTCAACAAAAAAAAAAGTTCCCAGCATTATTCATTCGGCGCGAAAAGTGTATTTTATCATCTTTTCTATGTCATTTTGAAAAGGCAAACAGGTTCGAGCATTGTTCCCAAAATCTACTTATGGGAATTTTTGCTACTTTCAAATGATAAATTCCTTACACTTGAGAGAATAGACCAACTTCTCCGTAAAGAACTACCCAACAATGACAATAGAAACCGGAAGCAGGCCATAAATATCCGCAAAGATAAGTGACCTAGAGCCACTATAACCGTAGTGACATGTTACCGTGTTCACTGTTCAACCACCTGTTGGAGTGCATTCACCGAAAAAACAATGCGACCCAAAATAGAACAAACCAGAAACACTATTTTTGCATCTTATGAAAAGAAAAATAAAAATAGAATCGACCTCAATTTGGTACTGGTCGTAATTATTGCCCCTCAAAAAGCCAAGAACCGGGAAACCAACTCGCCGAAAGATAGCACTTGTCGCCAGGCATATGAACAAATCCTCCCCAAGAAGTGTACTTAACTAATTGCAAAGGGATACAGCAGTAGGGCATTTGGGAAGCGGTTGGGGGAGTGCGGGACAAACGTCAAACCACCACCCGTGTGCGACGCAGGACAAATCAATACTCGTCGTCACATAGAGCCATCTGTACAGAGCTTTCCTCTTCGTTCCAGATTCCGAAGGAGTAACTTTCGACCTAGATTTGTATCGGTGTAAACAGAATAGACCGTGTACAAGGTACAAAGGGCGAATTATTCGCCAAAGCTTTGCAGGATAAAGCTGTACACATGGCCACAGAGTCCTTGATGTCTATGTATTTGCGTTGGGCGGGTGATTCGCGCGGGGCGGGACGTTATCATTAAGTTCAAGTACTTACCAAAATGTCAGCGCGAAATATCTCCTTCGGCAGTTATTGACAACTGTTATCTGGCAGAATTTCCTACACTAGCTCGCCCGCTTCTCACTTGCCAAAACAAACAATTTCACTATCACTAATCACTGAATCACTGCACCAGAAGCTGGGGCTGATAGCAGCACTTCATTATCTCTCAGGCATGCCAGAGTAATGTCAAAATCGAAGTTATTTGCGCGCGGTGCCAGCACCCAGCGCTGATAATCGCGTCTTGGTATCGGCTTGGATTTGGATTTCGCACGGTTCGACGATGGCAACGCCGTTCTGGCCGATTGCCGGACTGTTTATTTCTAGGCGGCCCACTAAACTAGCCGAAACTGATTTATCTCCGCGGCCCAGTGATCAAAGCGCGATTCCGAGTGCCACAGGAAAAAACGACCGAATGCACACATGGGAGCTTCACTTAGTAGCAAGTTCCGACATGAACTGAGCGGAATTATTGTATCTTCAGTGGACTGAAAAGTTCGTAAGAAAAAACGAGAGAGGCGGCGGGCCGCACGCAGATAGAGAAAGAGTGGAGGAGCATTAAATAAAATAATTTCGTGCGGTTTTCGCCTGCACGTGTACCTCCGGGTAATGAAATTCTGTGGAACGTGTGTCAACTGCCTGCCCTAAAAGAAGTGCTACTTTTGCTAAAATTCCCTAACAAGAAAGTGGGGAGCTTTGCGGTATCAGTATCGAGGCTACGTCACACCGCAAGGAACAGCTGAGAGGGCCCCGAAGCCAGTTGTTGACTCTTGACTGGGACGGCAAAGGCAAACAAAGTGGCAGTGGATGTTTCCATTGGGTGGCTTTAGCTTTGGTTAAAGCAAAGGCGCTTTGTGAGAAAATGCCAAAGTGCTGGGGCCACAGCGGACGTAATAAGCCAGCAGCAGTGATACCAACAAATCCGGGTGTGGGTGCACCAGTGTCGTAATAGCCCCACAAGGTTTCCTAGATCTTTGGCCTGCGGCTTATGTTGATGCCTCCGAAAAAGAGGTAAACAGAAACCGCGACTGCAAACAGTGATGTGAACCAATTTGGGAAGATCCCCGTTCTCACGTGCTGATTTATTTTGGCGTGTTTGACCCGCGATGCGTGAAGAAAAGCGCAGATCTAGCTTCATGCAGGTGGTTTTTCTCTCGCAGATTGATTGATTACCGCCACGGGAAACGTTGCAGTTTTATCTGAGCAGAAACTGGAATGGATGCAATTTTTCTGCCACCCGGAGATCTTGTGTGGTCGTAAGTTTTATTCAAGCTTCTTTTCGTTATTTATGGCGTCGTTCACAATTCTGACTGAAAATTTTTAAGAATTAGCTGCTTTACTATGAAAGGGCTTTGTTCTCATATTATTATTTCATTCCACTGTTCTATAGGTCACTTGGGAACTTTAATCTGAAAGGGCCATTGAAAGAAAATCCTGTTAGCCTCCCCACTGTGAAACAATGAACGGTTTAAAACTTGGCCGACCAAATTGGAAGGAGGCACATGGTTTGATTAATTACACCACTTATTCACTTACAGGTTTTCGGATGGCACATTAAAAATGGCGGATTTAGCATATCGAACAGAAACTGGAAGAATGGAAAATTTTACATAAAACTGAGTATTTGCGCGTTCTTTGCATCGTTGTTTGAAAATCTGCGAAACAAAACAAGAAGTCTGAAACACTATTTTATATTTGATAGACAAAAACTGGAAAAATTGAAAATTCAGTATAAAATTTATTGCAGGGTTTTTCAAGCCGCCACACATAATTAACATAATTATATATATCGAATCTACAAATATTTTTTAAAATTTAAGAAATAGGTGAGTATCATAATATAAGAATACAAATTTTTTACAGATATTTTTCTAACTGGAAAATTAGTTTAAAAAATCTGGAAGGTGTAGAACCTTTTAGCAACTGCAGCTTATTTATTTGAAACGGCCTTCCAAACTATTTTGTGAAGTGACAAATGTCTCGAATATCTAACTCCGCCAGAAGAAGAGCATTGGAAATTTGTATCCAGTCAACAAAGATTCACCACACACAGCAACAGGACCAGCCATGGAAACAATGATAGGCTTCTAGAAGTGCAACGCAATTTCCAGCAATATTTCAACATTTATTATATAACATGGGACCTTGTGTGAAAACCCACTTTACCACAGGCGGCAAGTGGGCACGATGTTTATTTATTTAAACTGCACTTTCCAACACTGAAATGATGTTAAAATTGCTTTGGCAGTTTTGCATGTTACGTTGAAAAAACTCAAAAACCATTAACTTTAATTTTCCTAATCATTTTAGTGTAGATTTTAGCGCTTTTATGAAAAATATCCGAAAAATGTTCTCTTTATAACTTTTTTTTATTAGTGTTTAATTTTATTTTCGTCCATTTCCTTTATTTTGTTCATAGAATGGTTTATTATGTGAACAAGAATAGATACTCAAAAAATACAATCTTTTTATTAAGATACTTGTCTCATATAAAATCTAAGTTGCCAAGATTAATTATATCACTCAAAGTAAATAAAATATATTAAAAAATCGCCTCAGTTCTTTAGTAAATATCTAGTCATAAAAGCGTCCAAATAGAAATTACATTCTCTGGAATTTGTAATAAAAGTTGTGTGAAGGAAAATTACAGTAGTCCCATTAAACTTAGTTCTCATTGTGTAAATTTCCAGCCGGATGTAATAAAATCTGCCTGACAACCAAAAGATATTTTTATTTGTGCCTACATTTGACGATAAAAATTTGTTTGCATATTTTTCGTCAAACAGAGATGAAATCTTTTAGTGAAATTACAGTAAATAAAGTTTCGTATTTATCGTAAAGTTTACTCAATAGCTTATTATTTAAATATCTCAAAAGCCGGAACCATGCATTTCAATACCAAAGTACATAGTGATTAAC
This sequence comes from Dasypogon diadema, assembly GCA_006980735.1. NCBI lineage: Eukaryota > Metazoa > Arthropoda > Insecta > Diptera > Asilidae > Dasypogon > Dasypogon diadema. Next base: position 28,830 of record QYTT01091817.1, on the reverse strand, counting down.
ACAAACCGGGGAATAGCGCGGTTTGGTAACATATGTATAAAAATAAAAATTGTTCTTTAATCGTTTGGATATCTTCTTTAATGATTTAATTCAATATTTATGAGAACATCTTTTAATTCTACAAGCAAAAAATTATGCTTGGAAGTAATATTTCGTTTCGCTTGTTGTATCTTCTTCTGAATAGGAGTTTAATATGTTTGAAAGTTGCAATTTCAGCTGGTTTTGAACCATAATGGCTGTATTTACATACATACATACATTCGTGGGGTAGATTTCGAACTATTGTGGGGTAGATTTCGAACTATTAATGTGTCAGAAGGAAGATTAAGACTAAGTTCGGTACTCGTCATGTAGTACCAGGTGAGTGAATATGCTGCTCGCGACGGTTTCCTTTTATTCTTATTAAAAAAGCCAAAAAATTTATCGAACTGTGTTTCGAGTATAAAAGACAGATTGGAATAGAAATCTACCACGAGTGTAGAAGTGTAGGCCGAAAATGACGAATGTAGTTGGGGGTCAAATACAGGACTTATCACATCGTCCTTATAGTCTACATTTATCCTAATGAGAACTACATATCTTTTTAATCTTTTCTGGTACTCTACAAGATCGCGTAATGGGTACAAGCATTTGTTTTGTAACATAGCCAATTCATTCCTTTTTATACCTAAGATGTAGAGCATTGTAAATTTAAGCCAAGAAACCACCTAGACCTTTTCTTTGCTTTTACGCGGTTTTTTTTTGTGCGTACACATCCACCGCATAAAAAAAGCACCAGGTATATACATATATTACCAATAATGAGAGAAGAAAAGAAATCGTTTAATACATGTTCGATGTAGACGTGAAATTTGGTAGACAGATGTTCTATTAAAACTGGAACATATAATTCGAAATTAGGCCAATTTGGACAATTAATTCACAGGATTGCCATAAGTACAGCACAGCTTAACGGGAAGGAAATTAGGGAAATTCTACCCTGACAAATGTTGAAAGTGAGCCACAAATTTGGCATCAAATTATTACTGTGTTACGCCCAATGGCCTCATAAGCACAATTCATGTTAGCATAATTGTCTCAACCACTGATACCCAGATAAATTTTAAGATATTGCCTAAGCTCAGGAAAAAACCCTATGATGCACACAGAACAGCTTGGGCGGAGGGAAATTAGGCGAGAAAAGAGTGGGAAAATTTTAACCTGACAAATGTTTTAAATGAGCGACAATTTTAGCATAAAGTTATTACTATGCAACATCTCAGTGGCTTCGCAATTACAATTCCTGTCAGCATAATTGCCTCAACCATTGATACCCAAATAAATCACAGTGTCCTGTGCAGGATTCGAACGTCGAACGACGTGCACCTCAGTACGCTCAACCACCGACATGCCGGTTCCTGTTCTACAAAATTTTCCTGTAGGAAAATCCGTCTTGATGCGATGCACTCAATGTCACATTAATCATTATTTTTAACTACTGAATATGCATTAGAGTTTGCGAATCGATATTACAAACTCCAGCTAGATAACGGGACGAACTAGTAGAAGTACATCAAAATTTTTTCTGGAAAATTGGAAAAATTTTTATCTAATTGTTTTGTGTGAACAATTTAAAATTTTATGTTAAGTGTCATAATTCCTTAAAAACAAATAAAACTAATATTGTAATACATTTGAAAATGTTTCTAATATGTATGAAGAAAAATAAAAGTATGGAGTTGAAGAAATTGTTGGTGCATCAACACTTTTATGGCTAACTGTACGGTGTACCGTGTACACAAAAATCAAAGCGGTGTTGGAATATCTCGAAAGGTTGAGTTTTTAGGAGGAAGTATTTTGTACAAACGTTGCAGAGCAAAAAAGGGGGCACTTAACAGTGACCTTGAGCTCATCTAGGGGGTCGTTAATGCAACACCCTATTTTTTATAACTGAAATGGAGAAAGCGTAAAATTTGTCCTTCGAGAATGTGATTCATTTATGGGCCAAAGTAATCTATAGAGGCCTACTTCAACGTAGAATAACCAAATACTCAGTAATTATGCATTTTCGAAGTGGCTGTTTGAGATATAAGTCATGTGGCACAAAGGGAGGCACTGAGTCATCATTCTGAGGTTAATTACTCCCAAAGGTTTCATGATATTTCGTTCCGAACCTTTTCATTTGAACACTCTGCATATGGAGGGTACTCAGATTTAGAGTAATCCTTTGTAATACTCAAACATATTATTTATCATATAAATCAAATAAACTACGTATTCATTAGTGGAGAATAATAACTCCGTTGATTACGGTGCGTCTGTCTATTCACGAGAACGCTTTAAAATTCACTTTGTTAAATTTGTATAATCAATTTCGCAAATGGACAAACTATTTGCAATGTTGCCTTATTGAACTCGCAGTATTTTCACAACATT